>PVJO010014770.1:0-47154 GCA_004026905.1 Hystrix cristata | reverse complement strand
ATCCCAACCTTATTCCAAAAAGGTTTACAAAGATGCAGATAATATAAAAAAGATTAAAACAGAGAAAGGAAAGTAAAGGTAGGAAAGGAAGATGGAACTAAGAATACGACAGGCATATAAAGTATATACACACTTGCTGGAAGTGAGCCACAAATTGGGCTCCAAATGATCTAGGGTTGGTACAAGGAGAAAAATACAATCAGTTGAACATTTAGTGTCTTTAAAGTAAAAACCAAACAGCAGCGTAGGAAAAGCACAACTAGGTTTCCAGAAAACTACTCCCAATGTCCCTAAATTGAACATTGTGAACTATAATGATAAACACCTTTTTTAAAAGTATCAAGTTTTGGCTAGGGATTTAGGTCACTGGTTAGTGTGCTTGCCTAGCAAGCACAAGGCCCTGAGTTCGATCCCTGGTACCAAAAAAAAAAAAAAGAAGTATCAAGTTTCACAGAGATTCATATGGATTGCCAAAGTACTATCAAGAAAAATTAATTCTGCAGAGGCCAATAAAATGTCAGCTATATGAAGAGAAAATGTGGCTTAATCTAAAGTCAGAATAATAAACATATATACACACTACTCCCTAGACCCTCTTTGCTCTGGAAAGAGAGACCATCAGATACCTATCTTCGGATATAACTGAAGAATAATATGGTCTAAAGTATATCTTTCCCTCAAATACCACAACAAAAAAGTAAGCTTTTGAGATGCTAAAGAAAATGAAAAGTCCTAAAAATAAGTAATGTGCATAAATTCATGGTCCAGATAATTTTCCTTATAAAAGGAAAAGGTTCTTAAAAAATCTCAATCTGGGGAAGTTGGGGATTTAACTCAAGTGGTAAGGCTCTGAGTTCAATCCCCAGCACCTGCCCCGCCAAAAAAATCTCAGTCCAACAAAAACTGAATCATGGGCTGTCTAGAAATGGTCAAATTTAAAAATTCTTGTCAATCCAAACCAAAACCAAAACCAAAACAAAAAAATAAATAAAAATTCTTATCTTCTGAGATTTTGTCCTTGCATGTGTTTTTTAAGGGCTGGGGTATAGCTCAATGATAGAGCCCTTGCGTGGTGTGCATGAGGCCCTGAATTCAATTCCTAGCCCTGAGAAAGCAATTCATACTTAAGCCAGGTTACTGTGTCTGTGCTAAGCCGATGATGCGTGGAAGTCATTATGCAGGCAGAAACAGGTTAAAAAGGGTAAATTGGTTTTATTGATTGGAAACAGGTCAAGAGCATGAGCTATTCAACACCCTTCCACCATCCCTTTTTAAGTATCAGGTGCCCTGTCTTTTTTCTTGTACCAACTTCCATTCTTTTGAAACCGTGACGATAATGTATTTACCTCATTCATCTAGCATTAATTTCTTTGTGTTTTCAGTTGTCCTTATTGGCGATTCTGGTGTTGGGAAGAGTAATCTCCTGTCTCGATTTACTCGAAATGAGTTTAATCTGGAGAGCAAGAGCACCATTGGAGTAGAGTTTGCAACAAGAAGCATCCAGGTTGATGGGAAAACAATAAAGGCACAGATATGGGACACTGCAGGACAAGAGCGATACCGAGCTATAACATCAGCGTAAGTGTGAAGAGTTCTTAAATTCCGAGAGATAGGTTGCCATCAAGTGCATTAGCTGACTTTGGGTATTGGAAAAGTGCGGTAGTCCTCCCTTCCCCTCCAGGGATTCATTCATTCCAAAACCCATATTGGATGCCCGAAACTATGGCTAGTACTGAACCCTGTATCTTTGCATTTAATGGGAGCGCTTTATGGCTGTTATAACAGCCATACTTTGGTATGTTTTTGGCATACCTAAAGTGCTAACATTGCTACTCTGGCTTTTGGGGATGCCATTAATAAAGGTTCCTTGAATGCAAGTACTATGATTCTGTGACAGTTGATCTGATAAACAAGAGAGCCACAGGTGACTAACAGGTCATTGGCCTGCATGGAGTAGGACTGAGAGAGATTTCATCAAACTGCTTAGGACAACATCAGTTTAAAATTTAGAAATTATTTCTGGAATTTTCCATCTAATATTTTTGTACTGTGGTTGACTGCATGTAACCAAAACTGGAAAGCACAGTCTCATAAAGGGGGACTGCTACACTGGCTTTTTGTTTTTTTGTTTTTTGTTTTTAGTTTTAAGAATTCCAGTATTAGGAATTCTTAGAAATTTATTTATAAACGTTTTTAGAAATGTATAATCCGTATTTTGAGTTCTGATGTTCACTTCCATCTTGTGATTGATTTCTGGTAGTTAAATCTGTGCTTCTGTTTGCAGATACTATCGTGGAGCTGTAGGTGCCTTATTGGTTTATGACATTGCTAAACATCTCACATATGAAAATGTAGAGCGATGGCTGAAAGAACTGAGAGATCACGCTGATAGTAACATTGTTATCATGCTTGTGGGCAATAAGAGTGATTTACGTCACCTCAGGGCCGTTCCTACAGATGAAGCCAGGGCTTTTGCAGGTTAGTAACGTGAACTCAGTGATTTTATAGTGATTCTGTCTTACTGTTCTGATGCTCTTCCAGTATGATAGGTTGTAGTAGTTTTAGAAAGGTAAACATGAATAATGAGCAAGAATCATAGTTTTCGAGTTTGTGTATAGTTGTTTTGCTTAACTTTAGGGGTTTTTTGGGGGGGGGGTTGTGCTGGGGATTGAACATAGGGCCTTGCACTTGCAAGGCAAGCATTCTAACCACTGAGCTAAAACTCCAGCAACTCTCTGCAGGGTCTCCTGCATACTAGGCAAGCACACTACCTATGAGCTATATCCCCAGCCCTTTTTAAAATTTGAGCAGAATCTTATTAAGTTGCCCTGGCTGGCCTTGAACTTAGAATGCTCCTGCCTCAGCCTCTCAAGTATTGGGGATTATGGGGATGTGCCTCCATTGCTTTGTTAGGAGACAGCTTTATTTCAGATAGTTGCAGGATTGTATGTGAGTACTATGGCTGTGTGGTTGATAGGAAGAACAGAAATGGCTGGGTATCTAAAAAAAGTTTAGTACATTTTGAGTAGTATCATTTGTTGCCAGTTGACAGTATTTAGATACCACTATTTTAATTAAGCCAGTGAAAATTTCTAATTGTTAATTTTAATTTCCTAAAGTATAAGTAGAATAGTGTTCTTTCTGTCCCAGAAGTTGCGAAGGTCTTAGGTTTTTAAAAAAAATTTTTTTTGTCATTTTTTTATATATTATATCCCCTTGTCTTAAAACTTGCCAGGGGCTAGGAGTGCAGCTCACTGATAAAACACCTGCTTCACTTATAGAAGGCCCTGGATTATATCCCTACCACCACTAGGAGAGACCAAATTCTTGGCTTCTTCCTAGAAGTGGGTCTTGAGTAGGGGTAGGGTTAGCGTTAATAAGCTTGCTTAGTGTGTTCAAGGCCCTGGGTTCAATCCCCACCACCACGGAGCAACAAAACTTGACAAGACTGAAGTTTTTGTGTCTTCCCACAGAAAAGAATGGTTTGTCATTCATTGAGACATCTGCTCTAGACTCAACAAATGTAGAAGCTGCTTTCCAGACAATTCTAACAGGTAAGACTTACATTTCAGGTCGTACTAGTAGGAATCAGAGGTTTTAGGTAGGTAATTTATAAACAAATTGGGAAACAAAATTACGTATAACACCATGTGAGAACTACTATAGCAAGAGCAGTTGAGAGTGCAAAATGAGTTATAACCCTTCCTCATTGAGCTTCAGTTATCTTCATTCATCTGGTTTATAGTACGAAAAAATTTGGAAGGTAATTTGTTCACTTCCATGTGTTTAGATCATGTACTCTACACTTATAGCACAAAGTTATGTTTAAATAAACTTTGTTTTTTAAAATGTGCTTTCGTAAGATAAGTATTGGTATCCCAGCTATGGGAAGATGTAAGTGCCCTTTTGAAGTTAGAACAGGAGAAAGCTAGAGAAAAATATGTTGTAAAAAAATGTAAGTGAAGGGGTTGGGGTGTAGCTCAGTGGTTAGAGTGCTTGCTTCATAAGCACAAGGCCCTCAGTTTGTTCCCCAGCACCAAAAAAAAAAAAAAACAAAAACTAAGTGAAAAAAGTAAAATTCTCTATATATTATAGAAGAAGCAAGGCATCACTTGTACATAAAATCAGTCCGTGAGTGCACATAGAGAAGTTTAAATGAGTAGTGGGAAAGGGGCAAAGTTCATGCAGTTTGGGGATATAGATAACCAGGTCAACCTTCTGGGTAAGACATTTTATTTGTAATAAATTTTAATCTAATGCAGTGTGTGTATTAGAGGGAAACAGATTTTTAACTTTATTTTTTTATTTTTCTGTAAAACGAAGAATGGCTAAAAATTAAGAACCTGGAGTTACAAGCCTGCCTTGTGTTCTAGCCCTGGCTCCTCCACTTAGCTATATAATCTTAGGCAAGTTTCTCAACTGTTCAGGCCTTAAGTTTTGTTTTTTTGTTTTCTTTTTTTTCAGTGCTGGGGATTAAACCCAGGGCCTTTGCACTGAGCGACTTCCCCAGACCTGCCTCCCTTTTTTGATACGGGGTCTTATTAAATTGCTTGGTTTCCCTCAAGATTGTGATCCTCCTCCCTCGGCCTTCCAAAGTCCTGGGATTACAGGCATGCACTCATGCCCAGTACAGTTCCAATGTTTTGGGAGTTACTTCCTTTTGAGAGAGGGCTCGTATTAAGTAGTTCAGGCTGGCCTTGAACCCACTGTGTAGTGAAGGTTGGCCTCAAACTCGCACCAATCCTCCTGCCTCAGCCTCTTGAGTGCTAGGATTATAGGCTTGCACCACCATGCCCGGCTCTGTTTTTCGGTTTTTTTGAGATGATCTCGCTATGGAGTTCAGGCTGGCTGCACACTCTCTGGGTAGCCCAGGCTGGTCTCGAATTTATGGCTATCTTCCTGCCTCAGCCTCCTGAGTGCTGGGATTGCAGGCATGCTACTGCCATGACCGACGCTTGGGTTTGTGTTTTTAAAATCCTGTAATATGATTTAACTTGACTGTTATGTGCTACTTAGAGGTTTCTGTCTCTCTTAACCTAGAGCAAAGTGGTTTGCCGCTGATGCATCTGGTCTAGACTCTGAAAATCAGTGTGATTTAGTGCTTGTAAAGAATTTAGCTAACCTGGCATGGTGATGCCCACCTGTAATCCCAGGTTGAGGCAGGAGGATCACTCTGAGTTCAAGGCCAGCATGAACTACATATGGAGACCCTGTCTCAAGAAAGACAAAAAAAAGGAAAAAAAACTTAGCTATCCCTGGTACGTAGTGAACACTGATAAATTAATAGCTGAGAAATAATTAAGGATTGAAAAAAACCTGTTAAAAATGAAATAATTATTGGTGATTTATGTATCATTATTTGCATTTTCTGTTAGCAGAAGAACAATAATCAGAAGAACTAGTTCCAGAGTCAGATAAACAGCTTTTGGGGCCCAGTACTTCAGAATCTTTTCTGTGTCAAGTCTCGTTACAGATTGTTTCAAGCAAGTAAAATTTGGTTAGATAGGAAGTATGTGTGAAAGGCCTACTTTTTTCTTTATAAGTATCTGCATGGATTTTGTTGAGTCAGTGTGTAGAATACTAGATTAGACCAAGGAGTTCTGGGGTTTTACACGCAGGCCTCTGTGACTCAAGTCCCTGCACCTTTCTGGTCCTAGGATTCATTGTGTGTTTTTGTTGGGGGTTGATGAGACAGGGTCTCGCTGTGTAGCTCAGGCTGGCCTCAAGCTCATAGCAATCCTCCTGCCTCAGCCTCTCCCACGTGCCGGGATCACAGATGTGGCCCCCATGCCTGGCTTTGTGGTATTTTGAAAGGTGAGTGAAATCACCTTGATGATTTGTGAATCTGTAGAGCCTGTGAAAACCTCCCTTGAAAGACATTTCTAGGCAGTGTTTATTGTTGGGACATTGCTTTCGTCTCATCAACTCTCCTTTGCTTGTAATTCTAGCCCATTTTCTGATCTCAGTTTCTAGCCCAGTTATTCTATACTAGTCAAATAAGTTAATCTGCAGTTAACTATTGTTGTTTTAACGTTGAACTCCTGATCTTGGAACATGAATGCCGATCAGTTAGTAGTATTACATTAAAATTGGGCTGTTTTGTCCCTATGGGTGAAGAACATCTGGCTGTTTTTCTTAAAATTTACTGTAGATTAAACTTAAGTCACTGCTTAATGTTGCTTGAAAGCAGGGTCTTCAGTTTTGCTTACTTCCACTTTCCCTCTTTGTATTTGCTCTTTGCACAGCTTCTCCCATAGATCTGGGTGTTGATCTGTGGTTTCACAGATTGCTGTGTATGGCAGCAGGCATCCTTTGTTGTTTCGCACATGTTAGGATGTTCGTTCTAAACTTTTCTTCCTCCTGTATGTCAGTGTGGGAAGATTAATGCTTAAAAAAGGAAAGAAAATAATAATCTCATTAGATTTAGTTCATCCTTAAATTTACACTATTAAGGTAGCGTTTACTGGGTATTCAGATTTGCTGGAAGAAAAAAAATAGCTTTTTAGTTTTTAAAATGCAAAATTATATAGTGTTGAAATTTCTCTGTGTTATTAGTTGGATTAATCGTGGTGTTTGTCTTAGAAAAGACCTATGGCATTCTTAACATCTGTGAATTTTGCAGTAATTCCATAAAATGATTTCTCCATGTTTAAATTCAGATTATAGATTTTTGGCAGGAATGCCACAGAAGTATTCTCAATACGCCCTAACTGGAGGCTTGTGAGAATTGGCTTTTTCACTTTTTACTGGTATTGTTAACGTTGATTACTTGGTTAAGGTGATACTAAGCAGATTTCTCTATGTAATTAATAAGTCCAAGATACCTTTTTAGTAAGAAGCATAATTTCTTAATTCTGTGGCTGAAAGAATTTTATTTCACTTAATGTATTGCGTCTTTGAAAGGGGGCTGAAGAGCCAGGGTGGTGGCACAGGCCTGTAATCCCAACACTGTGGGAGGCTGAGGTGGGAAGATTGCGAGTTTGAACCCAAAATGGGCAGTTCAGCCACTTTAACAAAACAGTGTTTCAAAGGAAGGTAGGACATGGGCTGGGGAAGTAATTCAAGAGTACCAAGGTCCTGGGTTCTGTCCCCAGTACCATGAAAAGGGTGGAGGGGCTACAGTTTTCAAGTGTTGACTGTCAGTTTAATGAGAATCTTCTAATTAAGTGTAGGAGTAGCTTTTTTCTTGGCATGTGGGAACCTCATTTTAAATACATGTGGATATATAAAATCAGAATATTTTTTGACCTTTGAGAAACTTACACAGTGAACCAAATGGGCTTGGAGAGATTTAGCAAATGCTTCTACCTAGGCTGTAGTGGAATAACTTCGGCTTCTGCTGTTTTCACAATTTTTCGAGGAATTAATTTTAACTGTTCTTGTTACTTAATTGGGAACATGTGCCTTTAACTTCCTTAGAATTGTTTTGCTGTTTGATTCACACATCCATTAGAGTAGAAATGGATGTATGACCTTTTTGTTTAGCTTTACCTTGTTATATTTAGAGCTATCTTAATATATTAATTTATATTTCGATCTTCTACACGAGAATCTGAGAACAATAAAGCTGGATTTCTTTTCTTTCTCAGCATACCTGACTTTTGGCTGTCTTGAAAAGGGACTGCGCAGGAATTGCTCTATCTCATTCATCAGGTTCCAAGGAGAACGTGCCCTTGAAAGAGGGAAATACGGGACTTGCTGTGGCTTAGCGAGTTACCGTCCCATGGTCCTTCCCCCCCTGAAACACTAAACCTTTTTAATCAGATACTGTACCAGCTAGAAGGCACCTGCTTCCTATTTTCTTATCAAAATTCTTTCTGTTTGTAAAATGACACACCCAGCCCTAAGAGACTAAAATAAATCACTCAGGAGCCTTGTAGAGCTGATTATACCTGGAAGAAAGTTTTTTCCTAATTTTCTGACCAACCCAGCTGATTCTCAGCTTGTTCTCTCTTTCTTGCCCGGCTGGCATTTTTCTTAGCAGTCATCGTTTGGGCAACTGGAATAAGTGCAGTAGTAATCCGTTTCCGAAAGTATGCAGTGCTTGCAGACAGTTACACAACACCTCTCACATGTCTTGCTTTGTAAAGATCTCTTTAATTATTTACTTCTCTGTGTTCTCTGAGAAGTCTGCCTTTACATATATTTGCTTTCTATGTAAGAGTCTATAGGGTTTTTTGTTTTGTTTTGGGGGTTTTTTGGTCTTCTTTTTTCCTTAACTGAATCTTCAAAACAACTTGTAATGAAGTTAAAAGTTAAAGGGGTCACATTTATTCATTTGCCCTTGAACAAGAAGATCTAGCCAGTTTGGCATTAGAGAGAAAACATGGAATGAAAGGTATAGTTTAACCACAAATTGATGATCATCTTTATTCCTTAGTCGCTAACCTGACTGAGTGAAGAGTAAATCCTTTTCTTTAACCTTGACAGACTCCCATCCCTTCTCTTTTCAGTTTGTTGGGGGTTTGTTTTTGTTTTTGTTTTTGTTTTTTTGCAGGGGTTAGCTGGGGTTCGAACTCAGGGCCTTGTGGTTGCTAGGCAAGCTTTCTACCACTTGAGCTAAATCCCCACCCCAGTTTTTTGTTTTGTTTTGTTTCGTTTTTTTAAATGGGGCTTGCCATGTGACCAGGCTGGTCTTGAATTTATGTAGCCCAGGCTGGCCTGGAACTCATGACGATCCTCCTGCCCCAGCCTACTGAGTGCTGGGATTACAAATTTGCGCCTTTACCTTTTCAATGAAAAGAATCTGAATGAAGACTTACCTTTTGTGTGTGTATTTTTTTTTTAAACTGTATTTAATGGGTTGGGGCTTTAGCTCAAGTGGTAGAGCACTCGCCTACCAAGAACAAGGCCCTGAGTTCAATTTCCAGGACCAAAAAAAATAAATAAACTTTATTCAGCAGCTTATCTTTATTGTAATGTGGGTTTTTTTCACCTGCATTTTCTTCACAACCTTCTCAGGTACAAATTTTGCTCCCCTCCTCAAAAAACAAGAAAGGGTATACTCTGGCCAGTGTTTATATTTGTTTTACATAGTAAGTTGGATACAGTGTCATGAAAGAAAGTGTGTGCACATAAAATCTTAAGTTGCCCCTTCAGATAATTAAAATTTAACTTTAGTTCAGGAGGTCACTAATAAACACATTAGATTCTCTCCAAGGCTCTTTTGGAATTTTAGCATGTTTATGAAGTTGTGCTCTTCCTCACACAGCCTAGGAAAAATATGGTATGTATCTTACAGTGCATATTGATTTATTTGTACAATGTCAGTATATGTAGGCCTTTTTTTGTAAAGGTAGACAGAATGAAAATACTTATTAAAAGTAGAGTGAAAATACTTAGATTATTGAATTCCTATCTATATCTGTAAACTGTGTAACACTCTTTAGAAAAGATTTGTTTAATTGACCTGCAAATCTTTCCTTCTGAAATGGAAAAGCGTTTTGTTTCTTTTTTTACGGAAAAGGAAATTTTTGTTTTGCTTTGTTTAAGACAGAGTTTCGCTATGTAGTTCAGGCTGGCCTTGAACTCACAGCAGTGTTCCTGCCTCAGCCTCCCAAGTGCTGGAATTACAGGAGTGTGTCTCCGTGCCAGGATGCAAAGGGAGAATATTAAAATAATGGTTGATTCTCATCAGAGGCTGTTTGAAAGTAAAATATTAAATTTACATATTCTATGTTGGGCGTATCTTCTGTCATTGGATCATTTATAACAACTCTTCCTGGGGTTACTCTGAGTGCTCTGTCTCTTTTTCAGAGATTTACCGCATTGTCTCTCAGAAGCAGATGTCAGACAGACGTGAAAACGACATGTCTCCAAGCAACAATGTGGTTCCTATCCACGTGCCCCCCACCACTGAGAGCAAGCCCAAGGTGCAGTGCTGCCAGAACATCTGAGGCGGCTCCCTTCTCCCTAGCAGGCTGTGTACAGTGCATTTCCCAGGTCTGAGATTTAAATATATTTGTAATTCCTGTGACCACTTTTGTGTTTTATTACTTCCTCATACTTAGGAATTCTTCCATGTCTTAAGTCTTTTCATTTTAGCTTTATAAAATCATCCACTTTGTCCCGAATGACTGCAGTTTTTTTTTCCGTGCTGTGGCTTCACTGGCCTTAGTTTAATAAACTGAATGTTGGAAGTCCTCAGTTACTGTTTACTTTTCATCATGGAAGCCTGTCTCTGTAGGATGTAGTTGAACTTGATCACTTGAAGCTCAGACCTATTTGGTCTTGATCAAATCAAATGAAGACCTTAGAAATAAGCTATTATTTGGCCACAGAGCAGCTTAGAAGTAGTACACTCTTCTCTCAATGCAGTGTATGTTTCAACAAATCGAAGAGTTGCCCTATAAACATAGCAAGATTTTGTGAAAATTTTCCATTATTCTGGAAGTCAATTTCTAAAATGCCTTAATAGGTTTATGTGGTTTAGTACATTTTGTTTTAATTTTTGTAAGCATTAAAATTGATTACAAAGGAGGGCACTTTTTTCTGGACAAGAATTATCTTAATAAACACACAAGACTGTTGTGGTTTGGGTAGGGTTATGGTTACGGGGCTGTAAGTGAGACTGTGCTGCCTGGCAGGCCAGGAGCTAGAGAGATGGGTGGGACTCCTGGAGTGCCTCTGCGGCAGTGCTCAGGCAGCCCAAGTCATCTAACTGATCTTACTGCCCAGCAGTACATTATGTGGCGTTTTATTGCTCAGGCAATAACTGGTGTAATGCTGGTAATAGCAAATTTTGAAATGTTAATTTTGTTTTAAAACCTTCTAATAAGTGAAATGCAACCAAGTTTTATCACCATATCCACCAGCAGGCATGGGTGATTATTTTAGCAGTGCTTATATTTGAGTTTTGCAGTGTATAATGAAATATAGTCCAGTTAAATCTTCGGTTTTAATATGTCTAAAGGATACAGTGAGAGGTTAATTTATGCTCAAGTGGTACCACTTAAAGGCATGTATTATTTTAGTATGTAAAATGAAATAGTACCTTGAGTTTAAATAGAATGCATTTAGGCGTTATAGGGACCTGAAGTAATTTTTTTCCACTACATTATTGAAATCAATGGAACAATTAGTTTCTCATTCAGAAATGTGCACACTAATATTTAGTTTCACTTCCTTGTGTGGATAATATTAAGCGCTTCTCTGCAGTTTTCTGAAAGTTGTCAACTGCAGTTATATAACTATTCAGGATGATGGGATATCTGAAAAAATATATGTGTGGGCTTGCATAGATTACTATGTTTCATAGTTAATCTTCTGTTTTTGCGGTGCTCATGATGTGTGGGGTGCACGGAAGGCATTGCTGTAGTCATCTCCTGTGTAGCCATTTTGTTGTTTTAGTGTATTGGTTATAAAGATAACTAAGATCTATTTGTAAATTGCTACTTTGTATTTTACGCATGCTCTGTAACTTGATTTTTTTTTTAGTTGATTTGGAATATATTCTCATTCTAATAAACAGTTATAGGGGGTCTATTCTTTATGTTGTCAGATTACATTTTTCTTTTGAGTGCTTTGGATGCAGCCCCTGGAATACTTGATGCTGATGAGTAAGCACGGAGGTGCTCACATCATTGAGTGAGCATTGAACTGGGGCCATCAGTATGTGAATTCAGGTGTGGTTTAGACCTGCAGTTCTGTTCTTCTTGGGAGAAGTATTAACAAACACTGGGGAAATGGTCTCTCTACTTCCATGTGTCACCGGGGAGATAGGAAAAGTCTCCATCTCTATTTCATTTGAAATTGAGAGTAAGTTTTTTTAGTATTTTGCTGCTTGATCTTGCTTTTCATTTACGCTAACATTGAATGTTCTTCTAACCTATCACATTCCCCTGAAAAAATCATTTAGCCATTGCACTGTGATGTAAACTTATGTATCATTGTTGTCAAGTGCTCTCTAGGATTTCTAATTACGTTTGCCACTCTGCAAGGGTAAGTTACCATTAGACATTTTACTGGGTGTGCTAAATTGTAATTGTAAGGAGAGGTAGCAGACAGTGTCTTTCGCCAGAATTCTTTTCAGTTCTGAAGGGTTCTGCAGAACAGTTGGATTTCTTAAGAGAATGGGCATGTCAGAGCTAATCCTTTTTCTTTTGTTGTTGTGGAAATGAACGTTTTAATTATTGTCTTTGCTGACTTATGAAATAGAAATACTTTCAGTGGTTTGAGCTATTAGGGTAATCTCTTTCATCTACTCAAAGAAAAAAGCCGTACTATTTAGACATTTTTGGCCAACACCACACACTCACGAGGCCAGAGGATAATTAGGAATTTAAACCTACTAGTTAGGTTTTAACTTACAAATTTTGAAAAATTTCTATTTTAACAGAGGAAAATAACAGAAATTGATTATCTGATGGCTTACACATATCATAAGCCTGATTTAGGAGCATATATGACCTCCATTTATTGTGTTTAAAAAAAATGATCACAGACTGTGAATGTACCCCCTTTTACCATGTCAGTGGGTCTGCAGAACACAAGGTGCTGTAACACTCGTGCCGAAGAGGACTGCATGTAGTTTTCTTCTTCGAGTTGGGCGCTGCTGGTGCTACATCCCTTTTTAGGGTCAGGCAGGTTTCCTTGCTTGTTCACCTATACAACATGCTAGAGAAACTGGAGCCATCTTTCCAATGTTTGGAACAATGGCCGTGTTCTCCCAAATTGCAGGAGGCTAATGCTAACAAAAAGCGATACAACCTGCTAATATCATTATGTCTTACATGCCAGGAGATGATTAGGGAAAGGTATCTGTTGTCTTAGAAATCGAGTTGGAGGAGAGAATATTTGAAATAATTTGTATAATGCATGCATTCCAGGCATGGAATGCCTGGAAAATATACTAAGCTTTTGACTTAAACTTTGAAAGCAGTAGATTGATTTATTTAGGTTTTTTGAGACAGGGTCTCACTGTGTAGCCCAGGCTGGCCTCACACTCGCTGTGAACCTCCTGCCTCAGCCTCCTGAGTGCTGGGATTACAGGTGTGCACCACCACACCTGGCAGTCATAGATTTAATACAGAACTAGACTGAGTGACAAAGAGTTATAGTCATACCTTTGCACTCATGTTTTTTGAGCTAATAGGGGACTAGATAATTTCTAGGGTTCATCCTAACTAATTCTGTAATTCTTCAAGTGAACTCTATTGAGATACTAAAGCCAAGTATTATACATTTTAACTCATTTAAATTTAACAGATAAGTAAAAATCAAGTATATTGTATTCAACATGTTTTTGGTCTTATCACACTAATTTGATTAAAATGTTATTTATTTCTTTGTTAATGCTGTTAAACAAGATGAAAGTTTTCAGTTGCGTAGCACCTGCCTGGCAAGTGAGAGGCCCTGGGTTTGATTCCTCATACAAAAAAAAAATGACAGTTTTCAGAGCATTTGTAATTAACTGTTAGTTTTCTTGGTGTGTGTCAGATTACCCACATCTGCTGGGGGTGCCATTTGATGGCTGCTGTGTTGACTGTAAATCGAGAACTGCTTGTTTCCTGTTGTTTAAAAAATTCTGCTGACTTTGATATGTACTTTAAAATATATTCATGTCTGGGCCAGAACTTTTAAAAACATCTTGTGTTTAAGTTTTTTAAAAATGATCTCTTTATTAGAAATCTACAAAAAAGTAGATCAGCCCACAGAACTAGCTATCCAATTGAACCAGTGATTAAATGCACATGTATAGATCTGTGTTTATACACATGATGTGCCAGTTTTTTGGCTGTTGAGGTAAGCTAATTAGTAGTTTGAGCATTATTTGAATTTAGTTCTTGAACACGTATTCAACATAGGATTGATAATTCTTGACACAGATATGAACATAAAATGTCATATGTATTGACTGTTAACCAGTCTCTTGCTAGCACCAGCCATGGTAGTGAAAATGAGTGCTCAACAGGATTCCTTTCCTGAGTTTGAGCTAGTGGAATTTAACGTTGGCTCAAAACCACAAAATCTTGGATCCTGTTACCCTCATCCCAGTGAATTCACAACCCATCATCTTTTGGCATGCCGTTTTCTCAGATATCTCTAGGGAAGTGGTATGGTCCCTCATAGTCTTTAAGAAGTTGTTGACCATTGGATTGGCCTCTGTGTCAAAGCCTTTCATCATATGGGTCCAGGGATATTACAGAGCATATATGCCAGACACGGGACAGTCTGCGAAGCCCCCAGCAGCAGCACTATTTCTGTGCGTTGTCTTTGATGCGAAACCAACTCTGGAGGAGGTGTCAAGATGCCAGGTTAACTAGTTGGGGTTTACATAAAATGAATGCCCAAAAAACCCCCAGTACTTGGTAAGATCTCAGGTTCATATACTTAAGGCTCTGAAGGGGATCCATCAGCTAGGAAGACAGTGGCTTATGAGGTAGAGGGCAGGTAAGAAAGAACTCTGACAACAAGCTGTAGACCAGGGTTTCCCCCTGGGGGTTTTGAGTGCACCACTCCTCAGAGGCCAGTCCAGGGAGAAGATAAATAATCAGCACACCACTAGTTACCAGAGCCCTCTCTGTATCCCTGCCTTTACAGGTGACACATTCAGATCTCAGGGCAGGGAATGTGCTTTGTTCATATTTACATTCCTAATTATCTTCCCCCGCAACTCATGTCAGAACAGTTAGGGAGGACCATCTAAGAGTGAGGGGTTTGATCCTGGGGTTCATTCTGGTATAGCTTGGGGGGCTATAGTCCGAGAATTCCATTTGTTTTTAAATTTTTTATTTAAAAAAATTACAGAATTATTACAATTTTATAAATATGTTTATAATAAAATATTATTATACAAAAGCATAAATAATATAATGAACCCCCCTGTATCCATCAGTCACTCCATCCCTCCTCAGAAAGATTTTCCATCTCCTCTTGCCATACTGATTAAATGGGCCTCTTCTGCCTGCCTTCTGGTCAATGAATGACTAATAGAATGTATCATTCTTGAATCTTCTTACACCGAGTGCACGATGAACAGCAATTGGCCTTTGGCTACCATTTATGGTATTGGGTAATACAGTATTGTGAGACTTGTAGGACATTATTTTAAATTATTCTCAGTAAATACTTTTTTTAGCCTTATAATGTGATTATGTTTTGTCTTTTTCTAAGATATAAATCTCTAGCTCCTGAGCATTACCCATCAATCTACTCCGAATGGCTCTTATTTCTAATCAGCAAAAACTTACTATTTTTGGTTAAACATCATACTACATTGAAGTAACTTGAATATCACATAAGCCTTGTGACTGGCATGTTGGAATGATTTGGTTTAATCCAAATGTGAGATTTACATACATCTTTTTGAAAGTAAGAACGAGAAATTTAAACTTACGGAATGCATTCAGTTAGCTGTTCTTACTGTACTTTATGACAAAATGAATCCTGTTGCTTTTCTGGCAGGTCAGAAGGTTCTGTTCTAAAAGATCTTGGGACAGATACACCCAGAGTGACTGGCCTGGATGAGAACATCTAGTGGGAAGCTGTTTGTAGGGCTCCTGTAAATTAGGCAGCCCTCACACCTGCCCTCGTTCCAGTCTGTAGAACTACCCATGTGCCTCTGGAGCTGGGCACAGCTATAACACATGCCATTGAGCACACATATTTGGGAAAGACGATGTGTATACACTTTGAAAATACTTGTGACATGAATGAGAACATATTGTCCCATTCATGACTTTAAAGGTAGAGACTCTTTGTTATATAACCTTTTTGCTATTATTTTCAAGTCTATAGTGGCATAATTCTTACTCTTCCAGCTGCTTAAAGTGACCACACAAAATAATTGAACCTAAAACCCTCAAGCCTGAAGTGTAGATGATAGACAAGTTTTCAGTTTGCAATACAACAGTAGGCATTGTTGTTCATTTAGTTTGAGAAATTCATTTTATTTTGTACAAGGTACAATCCCTCTGCACAGTGAACAAATATATTACAAATCTGTGGTTTAAAAAAGTATTGCCATTTCATAGTCTTTTATGCTATTACACAATTGTTTTCTTTATTCATCTGAATTGTATGCATATCAGTTTGCCTGAAAATTTAGTTTCTGAAAAATATCAAGCATATCTTTCCAAGTCACCAGTAAAATGTACAGGGCACATGTTTGGGCTGACCACGGACGTCGCAGTTGCTCTGTGAGACAGAAATGTCTTCTACCAGTAACTCTTAGATGTGAAGGCAGCTGTAGTAACCATAGATTATTCCCACTCTTTGCCCTCCCTTCTCTATACCATCTGATTTGAGCTGTATGACATGGCTTTAAAAAGTCACGGAATACTAGAGCTGAAGGGTTGTTGGGGCTTCCCTCCCCCACCCCCACTTTCTGCTTCTCCTTGTTTTGTAGGCAAGGGGAATAAAGGAGCCCACAGAGGGCCAGTCACCTGCCAAGAGTAACCCCCAAATCTCTTGACTCAGGTGTCTTCTAGCCATTCCACCTCTGGCTGGATGCCTTTGCCCAGAGGGTAGTTAGCAAAAGATGGGTGAAACTTGAGAGTCGAGTAATGCTGCTTTATTTGCAGTTTGCCAGGTAGCAGTTATTGTGCATGCAGGGTAAAAGGAGAAGATAAAACCTGGGACTCAGATGAAGTTTCTTCCTCCTGATCTGACTTTGCCGTGCTTCTTCCTCCTTGTTTCACAAAGATAATTGAGCACTTGCAGCCCTGAAATGCTGAGGTAAGTCTCTTATCTCTATTTCCTTCTATATAATTTGTGAGAAATATTTACTTGGGCCTACAGAGTAATTTTCTAGTATTTATATTTTAATAAGGCTTTTTTTGAGGTCACTTTACTGTTGCTGAACACTTGCTCCCATGCACACATGCAGCATTCATGTAAGTATTGTATATTTTTCTCTAACACTAAAATTTTCTTATGCCTTGAGTGAAATAGGGGAGGGAGGGTTCTTCATTAATGTTGTTGCCTTTGCTCTTGCCCAGACTAATGGGTTCCATGGCTGACTTCCAGTTTCTACCAAGGGTTTCAGGACTCCCACACTTCCTGTAGCAGTATTCCAGCTTTGCAGTCATGCTGTAGTTCTTCTCTGTGCCCCTTTTAGAAGTGTTTTTTAACTAGCTGGACTGTTACCAGATTGCAGTGGCCCCAGAGTGGCCTGTCTTAATTCCTGCGAAGGGGTCCTCTGTCGGGCTTGGGAGTTGGCTCCATTAGGCATCATCCAAGCCTCGTTTACATATGTTCATTAGTAACGGCAGGCATGGACCCTCTGAACACTGGGGTCTGCAGCATTAGCTTACTGGCCATCTTGGAACATGGTGGTTTTAAGCGCTGCATATCCTCATGTGCTGTTTACTGTGAAGTTGTTATACCGATTTACAGCAACTGGTTACAGTTCATTCTTTCTTTGATCATTGGTGTCATTTAGTTCCATGAAAGAGCATAATACATAGTAAGCAACATAAACTTGGTATATCTACATTTGTCTCATTTCTTCTGTACTTTGTGGTTCCACAATACATCAAGTTCAAGCTTTATGAAGAACTGGTCGAAAGCAAGTATTTTCTGAGTCAAGAGGTCCCAACTAAATTAATTAGGGAAGCCAAATAGCCAGTTTTAGAGATACTTAATTCTTACTAGTTTACGACTGCTCACTTAATAAAGCGTCGTCTCCATGCCCTGTTTCCTGTTCCACATGGAATGGCTCAGGTGCCCGAATGACTACGGTGATATAACATGATTGGGACTGACTTGTATTGTTCTGGCAATTTGAATTGGCAAAATTTGGTAAAGCTGACCTAGAAATCAGTGTAGACTGAAAGTACTGTAATTTGGAAACTATTTCTTTTTCTTTCTTCCTTTTTTTGGGCTGCTATCATGGGGCAGGAGAGAGAAAGTTGATTTTTATTAAAGTCTTGTTTTTTAAAAATGGAGGTTGTCAGCATTAGATAGACTAAGTTCTGTAATCTTGGCCATTGTAATTCAGTGGACCAGGTGTACACATACAGGTACTTCAGGACTGATATTAGAACAGTTCGGTGAGTGAGTACTAGTTATTTTAGCAGTAAAACAGATGTTGATGGTTAACAGTAACCAAAAGTACATAGATATTTCAGGTCCTTTAACCCACTCCCCTCCCCAGGCCCTTTTTCCTCCTAGGAAGGTCTGCTATTCTACATGCTTTTTAAGGATCATTTTCCAGAATACTACATATATATATGCTGTATTTAGCTGATGTTGCTGAGTAGCAGTATCTTAAATATTTGAGAAATTGTGTAATCCAGGGCAGTTGGGCCTGGGGAATGGGTGGGTGATAGGATTTGCCATTGTGAACAGACTTCTTTGAACAATGACCTGTGTCCCATTTGGAAGCTCTACTTTAGTTTCAGGTGAATGTAATAACTGATACGCAGCTGGAGCCACTCTGTATCATCATTTCAAGTCAAGGGGTTGTCTTCTTTCAGTGTCAGAGAATATTCAGCAGAGCACAATGTAACAGAGAGGGTTAGCCCTCTTAAGATTGCTTGTCCTGGGAGGGCCCATTGGTAGGGCTCTGTCTTACTGGGAGGAGGTCATAATGACTGGGAATATGACTGTTCCTAGGAATGTCGTATGGATTCTGGATATAGCTGGAGTTACGACCGCAGCCTTCTTGGACCACATTGATTGTGGGCTCTAAGGAATATAGTGAAAAATGAGTTCAAAGAACAGATTAGCTTTGGTTGCCGCCTTGGGAGGGAAACGAGTTCTATTTAAGTTGGTGGGGAGAGGAGCTGGGGTCTGTAAATCTAGATAAATAATGAGGGTTAGGCTTCAGCTTGCTGAAGGTGTGGAAAACCTAAGTGAGGCTGGTTAGTCCCAAGTGATTTAGGGTCATAGAGGTAGGGGTCCTATCAGTGAGCCCCGGAGTATAGTTCAAACTATGAAGATGATTCAGAAACATTGAAGTTTCTCGGTTCTGATTGTTTTCTTTTTTAAACTGAGATCTGTTTCAGTAGTCATTTGAGGCCTGTGTACCCATTTCCCACCCCGTTTCTGCTTCATGGTAGTTCTGGTGTGTGCGTGTGTGCATGTGTGTGTGTGTTAAAGCAGAGCTGGCACAGGAATTTGATTATCTGCAGTGGGGGGAGGACATTCCTGGGAAAGAGTTCACTTTGTATTCCTTAAAAAGCAACCGAAGGATGTACTCCCAAGACAAGGTGAGTGGAGAGGACTTGCTTTGACTTGAGATGTTGCACTTCGGCCCTAATTTCAGTGAGTTTTCACTTATTTGAGACACCTACCAACTTCATACATATTTTTATTAGATGTCGACAAGGATGGCACATCTGTGTATGGAGACCCCCTGTGCACAGGTGACTTCATTTCTACATAGCTGGTCTCTGGAAGCTTGCAGGTGAGGATGGGTGGGTCCTTAATTGTGGCGTAAGGGTTTTCATTGCTGTTCAAGGAACAAGTACTAGAGCTGCACATGGATTCTTTCATGTAATCTGCAAGGCAAGAGAGATTTCTTAAGCAAGGATGTAAGTCTTCATTTAAATACCAGAGACAGACAGCCATCAAATTCATGCGTCTTTGGGATCTTGGGGCTGGACAAGCCTATGATAATTAAAGATTTGTTCATTTATTAAATGTCTCTTAAATTGTGCTTTTCCAGGCAGGCAGAGTTCTTTTTCCAAAGAAACTTGTGTCTTTGGAGGATAGGAAAATGTTTGTTTGTAGTAGATATGAATCCAAGATACTCAAAATATGCTTTCACATATATTTAGTTTTTGCAGATGATACTTTGCGTTTTATGGCATGTAGGCACAGAGAGGTGAAGTGACTTGGATAAGGTCTCACAATTAGGAAAGGTACCAGTGTCAAGACTTGAATCCATGCCCCGGGACTCCTTGCTTGGCCTGTGTTGTTTTGCAGGGGTGGTGGTGGTGGTGTGCTATCTAGCCCAGGCTTTTTTTAAACTTGCAATCCTCCTTCCTCAGCCTCCAGAGTGCTGGGAAAGGATTATAGGCGTGCGTCACCACGCCCAGCAGGCCCAGCAGCCTGTGTGTCTTCTGATTGCACCTCAAAAGCCGGCATGTGTTTTAGCACAGATGTCAGCAGTTTAGCAAGTTCAGGTGACCACCGAGCAGCATCCCTGCCTTACAGGAGATCATGGTTAGACTTGGGCAAACTGAAGGCTAATAAAGGTGTAAAAAGCACTTGAGCCTCAAGCTAGCCTTGTGAAAGTTCCTGTTGTCTAGTAAGCTTGCAACATGTCCTCTATGGTTGATTTCTGCAGTTCTCACACTGGTACTAGAACTCGTGCTGCCTCCTGCCACCTCTCAGTTGCATCATCACAAGACTTCATGGCACAAAAAGATGTAAACTGGTTTACAAATACGTAACGAGGTGACTGTGGCTCCCCTGGAGGACCCCACACTGTCCGTTCTCCTTTGAGGAAGATTACTGCCCCCTGCAGATCATCCCAAGTAAGCAGGACTTCCCTGGGAGAGGTGGCTGACTGAGAGTTGAGCGACAGTCTTGGGGCTTGATCATCAGGGAAATCTTAAAGGACAGCCAGCTCTACATTTCTGTGGAAGTGAAATTCTTGGGTAATGTTTCATGGAACTATTACATTTAAATTGTGGTCTCTTCCCCGTATTTATCTTCTGTCCCAAATTTGTGAAATTAATCAAAGTATTAGAAGAAGTGGCGTAATTCTAGGCCTCCGAGATATGCCTTGGAGCTGTGAAGACAGAATGCTGGGTGTGGCTGAAGTAGCTGAGGTGTATGCCACCACAAGTAAGCTTTCCTCCCGGAACAGGCCAGTGGGAGGCTTCTTTCTGTTAGTGTAGGATTCTGTGTGTTGTTTTAGCAGATTGACATTGCCTCAGTCTTATCTGAAAGTACTTGGACCCACTAGTTCTTCAAGTATCCACAGGCAGAGCAGTAACTATTACTGCCCTCCCCCCGTTACTGTGTATGAGGAGACAGCTTTCGAGTACAGAATTGACTTCCCCAGTCACCCTGCTGATCAGTAGCTGGTCAAGGTCTAGAACCTAAGTGCTTTCCATCAGCACTTAGCCCACAGGTAGGGAGGCATGCCGGCTTTGGTCTGGGCTCAGATTGTGACTCTAGAGAAGAGGAGGAGAAAACATTCTTGTTCAGCAGTGAGCAGGTTTGGGCAGTTCCAGCAAGGACTAAAAGGACCAGGTGCTGTGGGAGGTTCGCAAGGGAAGGTGGCCACGGGCCCTAGCTCCTCTGGCCCAGCCTCCATAAAACTGCCTCTGGGGAGCGGTGGCGAGGCCAAAACCGCAGGGTGGCTCGTCTGTCTGGGTTTGGGTTCTCTGAGCTCACAAGGCAAGGAGTAACGCAAAATAGCCCAGGGCTTCTTGTGTGGAAACTGGAATCTTGCTTAAAGGCTAGCACAGCTGGCTTAGTTGCATACTTTTTAAAATTTGAGAATAGCCATAGCTTACTTTGTGTAGTCCTTAATGTCAGACTTCATCCAATTAGGTCATTTGAAAGTTAGTATATCTGTGAAGGGGGCTGGGCTGGAAGGAATGTTATTACTACTTTAGAAGTATGGAAACTGAAACCGAGTTTGTTAGTATGTTGCTAAGTGGGTTCACTTAGGACTCAGTCTGGGTGGTCTTTGATAGCCAACCGAGATGTTTCTCCCTCGGACACCTTGCTGCTTATAGCTCCCTAAACTGTCTGCAGGTACTCACTCTATGCTCTATGAGGTGGCCTGGAACTGTGGGGCCACGCCCTGGCAGGAGACCAAGGCCGAGCTTGATGCTTCTTGTGGGTCTCCCAGCCCTGCCTTCTGGTAGTGGAACAGCTTTTATTAAAGGTCTGGTTTAATGCCTAAAGGTGCCTCCTTCAGCACCTCTTCCCATTTTCACCAGAAAGTCAGGGCTGCTTCCAAGATTTGGGGAAAACTAAATTGTGAGCTGTGGAGCAGTAGATGCATCTAAGCGGGTAAGAGAAGGTGAGGTTCTGGGGAGGGGACTAGACTCAGGCTGGTGGCTGGGGAGGGCATTGATTTGACCTGCCTCTGCTGGGAACCAGAGGGAAGGGCGAGGCCAGCTGGCAGACTCCACCTCAGGCAGCCCCATCTCCTCCAGCTGAGTCATATACCTGTCTGCAGGGAGGGAAGGCATAGAGAGGGGAGAAAAACCAGCTGCTCTTACTTCCTCGTGCTTTTACAGCCCTACCTCCAGCTTGGTCCGCCCTTGTGGGCATTTTGCAAATAAAGGGGAAGCTTCAGCCACTGCTCCCATAGCTCTGGGGAGTCACTCCTCCTGGGCTTGTAATTAGCGTCAAGATTAAAGGTTGAACCTTGTAAATGCCGTGGCATTTGCTCTTGTTAATTCCTGCCCCTCCAAAGCACTGGTACTCATGTATGAGAGACGGAGGGGCTTCTGAAATGAAGTAAACATCTTCATTTTACAGGGGAGCACAAATCTAGAGGAAATGGCTTTCTAGGCAGGCGCGGTCCCACTGAGCCACATCCCAGCCCACAAAATGGCTTTCTAAAGCCACCTTGCAATTGGAATATGAACCTACCCAGGCATCTGACATCCACTTAAGGCCCAATTTAATAGCATTGATACAAAACCCCGGGCACCAATGTTATTTGGCTAATACTTTTTTTTTCCTTAAAGGTTCTGAGGATTGAACCCATAGCCTTCACACTGAGCTACATCTGTTTGAGACAGGGTCTTTCAAAGTTGCGTAGGTGGGATTTGAACTTGGAGTGCTCCTGCCTCAGCCTCCCATAGTGCTGGGATTATAGGCATGTACCACCTAGCCCCTGGGTTTATGCTATTAATGGGAGGCCACACTGATGTTTCTTTTCCTGGGCAATAAATTGGCATCCTTCTCTTGAGTGGTAAGCTATGAGGACAGTGAAGGGGCAGTCTCAGGGTCAGAAAGAGGATACCAGCTGCAAAAGGAGTTTCAGAAGTCAGGGGGCTCCTCATGACCTGAGAACCTACATTTATTTCATGGGGAGGCTTGGCGCTTGGATGGCAAAGGGGCATACAGGTGGGGAAAGTGGCTCCAATTGTGGGCTCTAGGATTCCATGATCAAAAGGTGAACGGTGAGTGGCTGAGAGGATTTCCTCTGTGGCACTTGGAAATGTCTGACAGACAAAAGAATTGAACATGAGGCAGTTCAGGGTGGAATTGTGTGCTGAAGTGAGGCAGAAGGGCTGAGGGAGGGCTATGAGTGGTTTGTCAGTCCGTAGGAGGAGGGGGAGTGGGTGTCGACTGAATTAAGACTGGGAGAGTCAGGCTGGGAAGCACCGTCCAGGGTGCTGGCACCACTCCATCTTCTTCAGAGAAGAAGAAGCCAGGGCCAAGAACACAGTGGTGTGACTGAGTCAGTGCCACATGGTGAGAGCTGCGGCCCAGCTCTCCTAGTTCCCAGGCAAGGGCTTTTCCCGTGGCATTTAGAGCATACTTCAGAGGCTTCGGCAGTTCTGATTTGCACTGGCCCTGTGGTTTTCAGAAGGTAGTTTAATTTGTGGTATAAACTAAATGTATGTTGGGGGTTTGGCCAATAGGTGAGATTTGTTGCCCGTCTTCTGTAAGCATTTCTGTCGAGTTCTGAACTGGTATTTCATTTTTCTCTTTGAGTTCTCTTCCTCTGATGTGCTGGTCTCCAGCACCTGCTGGCACATTTGCCTCCACAATACTCTTTTTGTCTCATTGAAAGGATGATTATCGCCAGTGTGGTGGAACGAAATCAGGCTGCCCGCCTGCCAAGGGCATTTGCACTCAGAGGCTCAGTTGTATGATCCCATAAAACAGGAATGAGGGGACGCCGAGGCAGAGACTGTGCTTTCCTTAGCACTGTCTCATATTTATGGTTTCGAGTCTAAAAGCAGCGACCCTAATCACAGTGCCGAGGACGACAGTGCGTAGAAAGTTGCCTGGGCCTGCCCAGGCTTACTCATACCTGAGTCACACATATTCTCTGAGCCGGAAAGGCCTTTGGAGACTTTTTTGCCTGATTGCCAACTTGTTTGTGAAAGAAACTGAGGTCACCATGATGGGATGGTAGAACTGCCTTTTCAGTTTTCTGTCTGAGTTCCTGACATGGTGCTTGCCTGCACTTGGATGGTTTAAGTCAAAAGAGAAAATTGTCAGAATCCAGCTCCCAGAGGTACCAGCTGTTGGTCAGCGTGGAGTCTGGGCGGGACCTCCTGTCTTCAAGGCAGTTTTTCTGGGTGTTGCATAGCCTAACAAATGCTGATGGTCCCTCATCCTTACTGTTCTTTGCTCACATGTTACTTGCCACCTGCCCTTTCCTTTCCCCCTTGTAATCATCTCCCCAAGGGCTGTAGACACCTAGTTTTAGGAGGTGTTTGTGTCTTGGGCCTCTTATCTAAGGCTTCATCTGAAAGATCAGAACAGTAACTGAGGACCTGGGTCAGTCTAGATCTAGACCAGTGGATTCTAAATGATAGTTGGATACCAAGCTGCATAAGGATGTCCTGAGCTGCTTATCACAAGTGGCAGATTCCAGGGCTCTATTCTCCATCTACTGCATCGGAGTCTCAGGGAGACAGTTTAACAAACTTTCCAGGTGTTTCTGGTGCAGCTGATTTAGGATGTCCATTGAGCAATCAGACATCTTTGTTTGGCTGAAACACTTTTAAATAGATCCCCAGAGACAAAAGGGTATCCCCATTATATCCATACAACCTTTATGACAGGCAGAACACTTCCCATTTGTGGTTTCATTACTGATGATGGCCTTATTAGACAATAGGACAGGCATAATTATCCCAGCCTCGCAGGTGAAACAGCCCTGGGGAGCTGACAGTTTAAGGTCACAGTTAATAAGTGACAGATCCCAAAGCCCTCTATTTCACAGATGTGGCATTTATACCTAGGACCTAATCCAGGGGCAGGATTTGACCTTTCACCTTTGGCTTCACCTGTAGGCCCCCCTAGAGGGAAGACCCGACTTGGACTTCCTATGTGGTAGGGATTTGTTACCGCTCCTCTGCCCTAGGGGGCAGAGGTCTCTGGAGGGTGCAGTGCCACACAGTATTAACACTGAGTGTCATTTCATTCCTGTGCCCAGAAAGGCAGCAGGTGTGGGGTGGCGTTCCTTGCCAGCACAACAACAGGAGGCCTCTGGGGCAGGTACATTGACTTTATTTCAGATTTTATAATCGATTTAACTCTTACTAATTGGTTAGATAATGGCACTCCACATTTCCAAAGACATTCAGTTGGCATCTATTAAAAAAGCCCCACAAGCATTTGCTAGGCAGGTGCAACTAAAATTGGAAGATGAATTCATTATCATAATTGCTCTTCCTGGGCAGAGCTTACCCAGCAACCCTGGTCCTGTGGTCTTTTTTTTTTTTCTTCAGGGGGCGTGGAAATGTAGTTTCTTGGGCGAACTTCCTGGCCAGTTCAGATCTGTACTCTTTCTCTTGCTAGGCCCTTCGTAATAGGATGTCAGAATTGGATACTCTACCTTTGAAGTCTTTGTCCATAATGTATGTGTTCTGACGTCTGTCCATTCCACAAGCACCTGTGTAAAAATAATAGAAAGTAGGGGACTGTGATGTTTACTTAGACTGTTAAGGAGTTTTTCTCTTCTACTTAGAAAGTAGTTGTTGCTAGAACATTATTCTGAGTTTATGCTAAATCATGTTGAGCACAGGAAGTCATAAAAGACTCATAGTGTTAGGGTGCCCTGTTAAAGCACCCCTTGGCCTACTCAGCATTCCCTTTAACCTTCATCCCAGGGAAAGCCTTTCTGGAGCTCATAAAAGACCGACTGGGTGCCACCTGCAGTCACTGTAGGTAAAGTCCCCGTTCCTAGCTCGAGGGAAGGACATATGGCATTCCACATCTCCATTCTGCTGAATTGTGGAGCAGAAGTAGAGACAGTTTCTCACCTCTGTCACCTCTGGCCCTGCCTCCCCTTGGATCCTCCAAGGCTCAGCTGAGGGGAGCCAGAGAGGGTAGACAGGTAGCTGGGGTTCATTTTTGGAGGATGGCTTATTTGTACAGAATTGAGACTTGGCTTTGAAAAGCATGACCCATGTTTTTCAGCCCCAGACATTTCTTTATCCCTTTTTCTGTCATACTTTTTTTCCTGGGCTCCCACAATGAATGGTCCTGGGCCCCAGCCAGAGGCAGGATATAGAGCTTCAAGGACCAAGCTCAGGTTCTGTGCTACTGGCAATCCCAGAAAAGAGCTAGCGAGCCTCGCATTTCTAAGGACAGTAATGACTGGCTCAAAGTCAAGGTCACTTTTTTTCTATGAAAGCTTTAACTGAGAACACAGGCAGGGGATGCAGCAGTGCTCACAGGTGGACCCCACTGAGCACTGGTCCCCAGGGGTCCCCCGGTGAATCTGCAGGGGTTCACTCCAGCGCCTACTGTCTGTACACTACTGAGTGTTCAGTAGGACAGCCCGTGTTTCTCCAAGTTGGCTACTCTTCTAGAAGGCCTAGAGGGGAGGTACCTGGGCCCCTCAGAAACAACACTGCCACAGACTCTACTGGCATCAGTTTAACACTACACCAGACAGTGGCTTCCTTTGCTGTCCTGGTTATTCACTCTTTTTTTTTTTTTTTTTTTTGTGGTGCCAGGGATCGAACTCAGGCCCTTGTGCTTGCAAGGCAAGCACTCTAATCACTGAGCTAAATCCCCAGCCCTATTCACTCTTTTTCTTTTTTATAGAACAGGAAATGGGCTCAGAGAGTAGCAGAGACTTGCATGAAGTCACACCAAATGAGAAGTTAAGGTGCACCTCTCCCCAAAGCATTGGCTTGAGTCGGCCACGAGGCTGCCTGCGTGTGAGCTACCAGAGGGCTGTGTGTGGTTTTCCTGCTGCACTGGGTGAAAAGTGGATCAGGAAAGCAGGGCGGAATTGGGCCTGAGCACAGAGGATTTTCCGTGTAAAAAGCAATACGGCAGGGTTAATTGGTGGGGTTATCGAATGCCCTGACCACTGTTGGGGGACCCACAGCCAAGAACATAGTGCTCTGGATGGTTACAGGGTCTTTGCAGCCCACACCTGCTCGACAGGTGGATTAAGAGTTGTTACTCTTCCTGCTGCTGCTGGACCCACAAACCTGCAGAGCTTGGTTGAGCTGCTGTTTCCTTTAGAGCTACAAAAGGCAGCTGGAGCCTGAGCTCAGGCCCAGACTACTCTGGTGTCCTGGGCCTGACTCCAGGGTGCCTGCAAGAGTCACTGTGGAGGGAGACGACATTCTCTGTTCATTGCACTCATTCATTCAGCCCCTCCTCCGTCCCATGCCGAATCTCCTGTTCACACCTCTCTCGAGCCACTAGCTGACTGTAGATACTGAGCTGTAGTCCTACCCCAGCTTCTCCAGATGTCTGCTTGAGACTCTTACTTGGTGATTGGGAGAGCATGGCTTGGGCCAGTAGTGGGTCTGGGGTCTCTCCAGGGGACAGTGGGCTTATTGGCTACAGAGCTGGCTCTCCAAAGGTGCTGCCATTCCCCAGGCATTTCTCAGTGGTATGGGGTTGCATTTTGTGTGCTGTAGACAGTGCATTTATGTTGTTGTGTTCCTTCACCCAAAGTAAGCCTGGTTTGTCTGCACCCACTGGCCGCGAGGAGTGATGGGGAGGACTCAGACCAATTGCCTTTGCACAGGCCACTGGGCAGGTGGATTAATCATGTCAGAGAGTATAGCAGCAAGAGTTCTGGGACCATGGGGATGGGGTGGGCAGGGTGGGTGCCGGGTCTGGTCTGAAGGGTGGAGGGGAGGGTGGGGGGTCTGACCTGGTGAGTGTGGCTCAGCCGGGTGACTGAGGTGTCTAAGTTCAATGTAGAAGTCCTCGGGCGGGTACCTGGCCTCCAGGGCACTGATCTGGAAATGGGAGTCTAGTGAGAGGAATGACAGGGAGGAGCCATTATTCCTAGGGCCTTCCATGGCAGGAGAAGGGGGTGGGATACACTTGAGGAGGCAAGGGTCAGGGTGGGGCAGCCTAAAAGGGATCAAAGCCTCTGTATTGCATCTGCAGAGACCGGGCTGGCAGAGCCAGGGCATCTGCCTTGTTCCCTCCCACTCCCACCCTTCCATAGTGATTGGTGACTGGCTGGGCATGGAGAGGAAGCCCTGGAAAGGACAGGGTGGGACCTGGATCAGGCAGAGATCCCTTCCCAGATGGGGAGTGACTTTTGCTTCCACCCAGCATCCCCATATCCCAGCTCCAGCTGTTTTCCTTGTTGCCCTGGGCTTCACTTGCCCATGAGCCAAAATGGGGGCTTGGGTTTCCTCCCTGCAGCCCTTTGCCCTGGAGGAAACACACTTGGACTTGTAATGCTAACCCTCTCCCTCCAAGTTGGGCCAGAGTCCCTCAGCAGGGGCGAGCAGGGTGGGGCATGGTGAGGAGGACCACACTCAAACCACTACTGACCTAACACGTTCACATAGCTGTAGGGGGTCCAGCCTGCTGTGTCTCTGTCAAGGGACTTGTTACTGAGCTGTTTGGAGAGCAGGACAGCCCGTTAATAACTGGTGCCCCAGGTGCCCCTCCCCCACAGCATCACTTGGCCCAGCGCAGGGTGCCCACCCTCAGTGATCCTGACCTACCTACGCCCTGGACCACTGAGGCAAGGAGAGGGCTCGATGTCCCATGACAGGCTGCCCTGTGTAGCTGAGGCCCATCTAAACTGGCTGAACTGTAGGGTTCTGGGACCTTTGTTGCAGAGAGGGGCAGGAGCACAGCCTCTTAAGTGGCAGAACTGCCTGAACCAAGCTCTCCCCGATGGGCAGCAGGACCTTGGCGTGGGCCTGAGCTGTGGGACAGGGCTCTGGCAGTGTCTCGGATGTCACGTAAGGTCCTGGCCCCCAGAGGGGGGTGCTACCTCTTCCACCTGACCTGTGCCTGGTGAGAGCATGTGACCAAGGGAAAGCCCCAAGGCGGGTGCCTTGAGGGTTGTGGTCTAGTCCTCCCTCCCCTGCATTCTCACAGTGGCCCGTGTCCTTTGCGTGTCATCACAGCTGCCTGCCTCTGCTAGAGTGACTCTGACTGCCAGACTGAGGGAGGATTCCCTGGCCCCCTGGGGTGAGATAAGCCAAGCCAAGTGTCACCAAGTGGGCTACCGTGAGTAACGTTGGCCCATTACTGACAGGGTGGCTGGTGTTTCCCAGTTAGATTGAGACCAGGACAAACATGGCCACAGGAGCGTTTGCCCCTCACCCCTGGCATCCTCTCCCCCGAGCCTGGCGCAGCCTACATAATGTGGCTGTGGTTAATCAAGGCCTCCTCTCAGCCCCCTGCTCCACAAGCCTAAAGCTGACCCAGGTCAGCGTGAAAGAGGTGAGCAGGAAGAATGGCCAGAGCTGGTGGGCTGTGTGGCCTCTGTGCCCTATGAGCAATCTGCTTCAGAGGAAAACGGCTGAGCAGCTGTGGAGTGTTGCCTCGACTGGTTGCCCTTGAGCCTACAGTCTGTGCCTGCAGTCATGTCTGGCAGGAAGCCTGGTCTTGGGGCTGGTGGTCACTTTCTGGGGGGCAGCAGGGAGGAAGGGAGG
The DNA here is from genome assembly GCA_004026905.1 of Hystrix cristata. NCBI lineage: Eukaryota > Metazoa > Chordata > Mammalia > Rodentia > Hystricidae > Hystrix > Hystrix cristata. The sequence goes on along the minus strand of PVJO010014770.1, from coordinate 17,668 downwards.
CCCAGAGCTCTAGGGCAAAGACCTAGAATATGGAAGCTCTCCTTCTGCCCAGAATGGGTGTCACAGCAAGCCAGGAGTCCCAGGGTGGCCTCCTGCTCACAAAAGAGTCCTGCTGTTTCTGTGTGTAGCCATGTGGACACAAGGACAAGTAGGTGGCAGGAAGTGGGCCGTGTGGGCCCATCACACCTTGCCCTTGGGGCAGTTCTTCCTCATTTCCCCTTCTCCCACTCTGGTCTTGGCATGTGAAAGGGGTGTAGTTGAGACATCCCTGCCCCCAGGCCTGTGACCGTGACGATGCCCGGCTGTGCTGGGAGCTGTCAGGGAAGGCCCTGCATTTGGTTCCACGTCCCTTCTATTGAATCAGACGACAGCAACAGATAACACATTGTGTACTGATGTGTGTTATGTCCAAGCTCAAGAGCCACTGGTACTGAGTGTTGGTAGTTAATCTGTATTGTGCTGGTTTCACACTGAGTGTTATTAACATAACTGTGGTGACTTGTGGCACGTGGTATACCTGACTACATGTGAAGTCTTCCCCTGAAGGTTACCAGTTGGTACACACCGGTGCAGGCACGTGTTACACTGAGAGGTGCTGTGCCTTGGTTACACAGGATGCCTACTAGTTACAGTTTTTATGTGCAGCATTTGTTCGCTGCACATAAAAATGTTTTCTTCCTGTTATTTTTAGTGTATATGTATACTGTGAACCACGGGGCTGCTCATAATGTACTGGTTCCCTATGGACCCTGCATGTGTCGGGGGGTGCAGTTCCATCCTGGGCAGAGCTGAGGGCTATAGGAGAGGATGGTGGACTGGGGCCAGGGAATCAGGGGCCCAGTACCTTGGTGGGGCTGTTCCTGTCCAGAGTGCTGGCCTGGCTGGTAGCAGGCCCCCCGCACACCAGTGTGTGGTAGCTGGAATTGGAAAAGCACTGGGCATGACTGCTACTTTGAGATAAATCTGGGAAGAGAACAAGGTGCCATATTCCATCATACGCCTGCTCCTGGCCTATACATCCCCAAAGCTAATGCTTGGGTGGGCTGGGCAGCCTTGAGAAGACGCTGCAGAGACAGCCACATCCCCCGCCCTAGTTTCCTGGCGTCCTCTACCCCTGTGGGAATTTGGAGAACCAGGTTTGCCCCTTGCCTGTTGCCAGCCTTCCCTGCAGCACGAAGATGGCCAGGGTGGAAGGTGTCAGGAGTGCTGCTATACAGGGCTGAGCCTCCCCTGCTTCCGCCAAGGGTCAGACCCCAGAAAGACTCATAAAGAGAACCCCGCTCTTGTGGGCCCCAGCCTTTCGCTCCTGCTCTCCTGAGGGGCCGGGGAATACCAGAGGATTGCTGTGGGAACCCCAGCCAGCCTTGCTCATTATAGTCAGAAAAAAAATCCCCAAATTTGAGGAACCAGGCTTTCATCAGAGGACACTGGCTTGAGCTAAAACCCAAGGGGGCACACAGCAGGTCTGCACTCAGGCCACCTGGTCCTGCGGTTCCTACAGTAGCCTGGAGCTGGCCTGCAGCAGGCGGCACTTAGCAGGAAATGGCTGAGGCAGTCAGGACTTGGAGGTGCTGGAGGCTGTAGGTCAGCAGGGAGCTGCCATGCTGTGCCCACCCAGGCGGGCCCAGCCTCCCAGGGCCCAGGAATAGGGGAAATTTCAGAGCATTTTGGCCTCTAGTTTAGCCAAATACAACACAAAGAAGCCTTATCTCCAAGTTGGCAGTCTGGGCTCAGGGCAAGGAGGTGTGGCCCAGGAGCCACACCCCCCCCAACCCCCCAGAATCCCAGACAGAAAGCCTGCTGGAGTTGTGCATCTGTGGGCGGAGCAGGCTCTGGCACACCTGCCCAGACTGTGTCTGACCCTGCAGACCCCTCCCAAGTCAGGCCCCACTTTCTTCCTGTACTAAGACGGCCATCCTGTCTGGGATAGTTGGCTGAAAGGCTTCGCCAGAAAAGCAGAACCAGGCAGGCCCTGGCCCCAAGCCTGGCATCCCCGGGTGCACCAGTGGCCCTGGAGGGAGATACTCCCTGAAGCACTTAGCAAAGTACAGCTCCTAGGGAGGGGGCATGCTCTGGGGACACAGCTGCTCAAAGATGGAGTCCAGGACCCCATGGACCTTTCCCAGGGAAGCTCCTGCTCCCCACCCCCATTGTCCCTGGGGTGACTGCACCCAGCCACCCACCCTGTAGTGTCCCCAAGGGATACCACATGCTCTTCCTGGGCTGTGGGGGGACGGGGCAGAGTGCTCACCTGAGAGGGAGTAGTCGGTGCTGGTGATCCGCATGGCGGGGGTGTAGGAGACACGGGGAGCCAGGTCAGGGCCTTTCTCTTTCTGCCGCCGCCGCCGGTGCCAGGCAAACAGGCCCAGCACCACCACCATGAGGAACAGCAGGAGGACGATGCCTGTGACGGCACCCACGGAGTGCCGCTCTGCGCCCAGGGCTGGGCTGATCTTGGTGTAGGGGTTCAGCTCTTCCATCATGAGGGCAGCTGTGGACAGAGGGAGGGAAGGAGGCAGGGGCTGAGCCTGACGGGGCCGCTCGCTCTCTGGCTCACCTGGGCCTGGGCTCGGGCTCCTCTAGTGTCGGGAGACCTGGTTCTAGTCTCGGCCCTGTTTTTCAATCCCTATTGGACCCCAACCCTCACTCTGCCTCAGTTTCTTCAACTGCCTAAGAAGATGGAGTCCCAGGTTGTGGCAAGGAACAAATGTGACTGTGGATGTGACAAAAAGTTTGTTGAGTCAGAGTTACTCACTGAATCTTTGCGGCGGCCCAACACAACCGTAACTGGCAGACAGGAAAAACCGGGCTAGCTCCTCTCCTTGCTCACCAGCGGTGTGACCCAGAGAGCCCCAGTGTGCTCGTGTGTAACAGGGACAGCGCTCCCTACACTTCCTTTACAGGGCGGAGCCTCCCCTGCTTCCACCATGGTCAGTCCCCAGTGAGAGTCACACAGTGAACTCCACTCCTATGGGCCCCAGCCTTTAGCTCCTGCTCTCCTGAGGGGCTGGGGAATGCCACAGGATTGGCAGTGAAGGCTGGAAGTACAGCTGGGTGCGCTGGCCGGTGCCTGTAACCCAGCACTCTGAGAAGCTGAGGCAGGAGGACTCCAAGTGAGAGCTCAGCCTGGGCAAAAAAATGTGCTGGGATGTAGCTTAGTCCAGAGGTCCTGGGCTCAGTCCCCAGTATAATAAAAGATGGGAGTGCCACACCTTTGTGCCCAAGATTACTGCCCACGGGTGCCTCTTGGTTTTATACATGTGCCCTCCCCCTCTGCAACACACAGCCCAGAGGGCCATCCTGCTGGCTGAACAGAGCTGGCCTGCAGGACCTGGGAGGTTAGGGTTACTGACAGCCCATTCTGCTTCCTCCCCCAGCTCCTGGCACCAATACTGTCCCTTTCAGATTTGCAGCTCTCTGAAGAGGAAGCTACCATTTCTGGAGTGCACACAAGTGCCAAGAGCTGGGCTGAGTCCTTTACTCGGTGTCTCAACTTGCTCCCCCCAGCTCCTCCATGAGCCGGATGGAGCCACTCAGTTCCTCTGTTGTCTGAGGAACCTCATGTCCTGGGGGAAGAGCAGGACTGATCTCTTCCTACTCTGCATGTGGCATAAGAGGCAGGCGAAGGAAACGACCTGCCGAAGGCCCTGTCATAGCTCACAGCAGAGCTGGAACTTGGCAGGTCATCTCAACTTGGGCTGGGGGCCTTGGTGCCCTTGTCGGGCTCACAGGAAGCTTGCCGTGGATGAACTTGGGGATGCTGCCTGTCCGCCTCCTGCTCTCCCCCCGCACAAAAGCAAGTGTCTTATCAGACCGCGCTGGTCCAGGTGGAGCAACCCTCGCGGCCCTGCCCAGCACTTCGCCACTGTGCAGTACCTTGGTCACACCTGATGCCTTTGAATCCAGGGCTGCAGTAACAAGTGCCGGTGACATGGTCACAGGTGGCGTTGTTCATGCACTCACACAGCTGCTGACACCCATAGCCAAAGGTGCCCGGGGCACATCCTGTGTGGCACAAAGGTGGGCACCCGGTGAGACACAGCCACCCCCTCCCATCCACCGCAACAGTCCTGGGGTGAGGGGACACAGGGTGGCAGAGGAGGAGAGGCAGGGCTCACTCACCCCTACTTCTCACGCTACACACGAGCAGCAACCTCCATGTGCCAGGCCCCAGGCTGGGGGCCACAGGGGCCACAGAGAGACCCACACCACCCCTGCGGGCCCCTGCCCCTGCCCCACCCCAGATGCAGGAAAAAGTTGTAGCACTCCGGCAGGCGAGACCTTCAGTCTCCAAGGGAAGAGAGGGCCACAGAGCCCCGCGTGAGTGCTGCTGATGGGCAGTGGGTGGCTCTGCCGGGGCTGGGGCCTGGCACTGACACCCGGAACAGGGCCTGGCAGCCTACTCTGTTCACAGTGGCGTCCCGTGAAGCCTGTGCGGCAGGTGCACTTGCCGCTGATGTGGTCACAGCTGGCGCCGTTCTGACACTGGCACACGCGCCCACAGTCCTTCCCAAAAAACGCTGCTGGGCAACCTGGAGAAACAAGAGCCCTGGTCACAAGAGTTGCAGCAGGGCTGGGACAGCTGCACAGGGCAACCAGGACTGTCTTGCAGCATGGGGTGAAGGCTTGTGACACCCTGCTCTGGGCCATCACTACCCTCCGGATGCTCCTGCTGCAGGGGCAGTGGTAGGGCAAGGTGGCTCTTCTGACCAAGGGGCCTTGGAACTGGAGGCCAGCTCGGGTCTCCTTGCTGCACAGCCGCAGGCTGTCTCACTGTCCAGGGAGCGCCTGCTCCTGCTGATCACGGAGCACCTCACAGCCCTGACTTTCCAGGACCCTGCGCCTGTTCACCCGGCTTGACTCCAGACCACTGTAGGGCCACTTCCCCCTCCCTGGCTTGCAGGCTCAGGCTATGCCCACCGCCGCCAGCAGGCTGCAGCAGCCCAGTATCGGAAGTGGTGGGGAGATGGAGCTTACGCTGCGTGCAGAAGAGTCCGGTCCAGCCTGGGGTGCAGTGACAGGCCCCATCCTCGGCGCTGCAGCTCGCCCCGTTATGACAGCTACAGGTGTGGAAGCAGGCGGAGCCCCAGAACCCGGGCGGGCATGCTGGGGGGTGGGTGGGTACAGAGTGGGAGGGCAAGACAGAGGGGCGGAGAGAAGAGGACAGGAAAGGGGGCGTAAGTCAGAGCCAAGCCCCAGGATGGCCCCGCGTGACGTTTCTTGGCCTTCACAGTTCCCAGATTTTCTCAGCTCAACTCTTGGCCCAGTCACCCAGGATTCCTATTAAACCTGGTTCTCTGCCACTTGGAGACTTTGGGGACTAGCTCAGCATGGCTTTGACCCTCCTGCCTCTGCCCTCTGTGGGGACTGATGTGGAGCAGTGGGCACATGCTGTGGCTTGCAGCACACACACCATGTACTGACTTCCTCCAGTGGGTGGGGCCGCCTTTTGGCTGCTGAGCTTGCAAGCTGAGGATGGAGCCTATGTCTCCCCATCAGAAGGGAATGCCCTCCAGCCAGGCCATCTAACAGGCCTCCCACAGGTACCAGCTGGTTCCACTGGTTCTCACCCATCACACAAGGAGCTCCACCCTCAGATGGGGATCTCCCTGGCCAGGCTGTACCTCTGTGTCAGATTGGATGCACCTTACACAAATGGCCCCTGTGACTCCCTGCCCAGGGTTGAGGCCCGGGGCATCAGCCATATGGGCCACCCACAGAGTGCCTGACTCTTCACTTCTACGTTCAGGCTCTGGTATGCATGTCCTTGTCCCCTCCTCTCCAGAAGAACTCGGGGTGCTCCTTGTTGCAGGAGCTAATGGAATATTACTTCTAGCATTAATGCTGTCAATGCTTTTATACCAGCAGTTAATATTAGCCATGGTTGGCCCCAGGAATCTGTGTCGGCTCTAGAGCTCACTGGGACTCAAGTGGGCCTTCCTATCTGCAGAAGGAGGGCTCAGCTCTGCGGGTGGAGGCGACAGGGCAGAGAGGTTCTGGGGCTGGCCTGGATGGGGCATTCGTGGGGCAGCAGCTTACCCTGGGAGCAGTCCTTCCCAATCCATCCAGGAAAGCACTGGCAGGAGCCATCGATGGGGCTGCAGGTCCCGTTGTTGGCACAGGAGCAGAGCTGGGCACAGTCCTGCCCGAAGTGCCCTCCAGCACACACTGCGGGCATAGGGCAGCCTGGCACCTGCCCTTCCACCCTCGCTCCTCAGACCACCCCCCCAGCTGCACTCCCAAGGTTCCTGGGCCAGAACCATGACCACTGGGGTCACGAATCTGGACAGAATTACCCACTTGGACAACCCCCTGCCCTTCTCCATTGCACACAGAGTGTCCGCCCTCACATCCCCTTTGATGGAGGAAAGGGTGAGTGCCACAGAGGTAGAATCACTTGCTTAGGTCCCACAGAGGAAGTGGCGAGGCCGGGCATCTCACCCCTGGACTCTCAGTCCAGTGTTCCCTGTGCTGCTCCCCACCTCCACGTCCCCCCACACCTGCCAGCATCACCGAGCCCACAGCCACCGGGCAGGAAACGCTTGCAGCTGGGAGCAGAGCGAGATGCAGTAGTGGGGCAAGGCTGCCTGCAATTTGGGTGGTGCAGGACTGCCCCTGAATCTGTCCCTGTCCACTTGTCCACTCTGTTCCCTAAGCTTTGGCTCAGGAAACCAACCCCACCCTGAGGACATCCACCTGGGTGTAATGGCCCTGCCCTCTGCTGAGGTTCCATGTTTCCACCAGTGGTCAACTGTGGGTTTTGGTCACAGCCCCTTCTGGATCCCCGGAGGAAGTGTGGGCTTCCTCAATCAGGCTGCGAGCTCTTTAGGACCAGGCTTGATTTGTAAACGGAGCATCTGCCTGTCTCTGCTTGCCTGCAATCCGTGCCCCGCCTGCTCCTACAGCTTGGGTTCTGTGAGCACACTCCCTTTGTGGCACTCCTGCACCCTGCTCCAACTGTATCAGTGGCTCCCCACTGCCCCAGAATAAATCTCTGGATCCTAGAGGCCCCCACACTTAACGTCCCTCCTCTGGCTGATCCTTGACTGCCTCTCCTCCTCCCTAGACGCCTGGACCACGGGCCACACACCATTTCCAAACACACCCCGGGCTCTTCTGTACCTTCAACAAACACGTGTTTATATGCACCAGGCACTGTTGAAAGTGCTTCACGAATACCAATTTACTTAATCTCATATATTTTCATAATTAACTCTACTGATGAGGAAGCTGAAGCACCGAGAGCTTAAGCACCTGTCCAAGGTCACAGAGCCTAAAGTTCTACTGCTTACTAGGATCCTTTGGAGCACCACATCGCCACTCTCTTTCTGTTTTCCTCACCTTCAAAACAGGCCCTGCTTAACAGCTACAGGATGGTGCTGATCTGGGGCTCTGTGGGAGGATAAGATCTTTCTCCCCTCTTGGTACTTCAGGATCCTGAAAAGCAAGTCACCGGGCATCTCTGCCCCCAGTCCTGGCTCTCTGTGGCCAACGGGGTGCCAGAGCGGCTGTGTCCACCCCGCTCAAACCAGCTCCGAGCCTCTCCAGCAAAATGATCACATTTTTCAAGTCTCCCTCACACACAGCTGCTGACAGTTTCACCCAGCGAGCTGCTAATGCGATCGGCCTAATACATTAATTGGTGGACTTCTTAGCTGAATCAAGAGTCAGCCGAAGAGAAGGGGTGGTGGAGAGAGAAAAGGGGGCTGCTGAAAAGAAAACATCTGGTTATATTTAATCTATATTTAATGATTCTGGAGAAGCAGTGTCTGTAATTTGTAACTTGCTGGAAAGCCAGTCATTAGAAAGTGTCAGTTCCATTTTTTACAGGGTCTGAGACTTAACCAGGGCAGTTGCCATTAATAGCAAACTCTATTAGATCTATATGTGGAAAAGACTCATTAGGTCAGAGGCGATAAATCAGACTGCGCAGGATGCAGGCGCGACTCCTCCGGCTTCTGGGGCCCTCATTCAGACCCGGCCTCACTGTATTGACAGCTGGGTCTCCCATGTTTAATAAGTAAACCTCCATGTGTCAGGTGATGATTAAACTGTCCTGGGAGGGCTGCAAGCAAATGAAACTGTCACATATGTCTCCCCGGGGCCCATACGTCTCATGACCTCAAAGCCTCACGGAGTAAACTTTCCACTCATACATATTAACGGCCCTCAGACCTAAACAGCCCAGCTCAGCAATGATTATTCATCAAAAGAAGGGGTCCCCTGGGGTGTAGTGAGCTCTCAGTCAAGCAAAGTATTTAAGCAGAGGTCAGGTGACATTATGGTCTAGGTGACCTTCACGTTACCTGTATCTCTAGGTTTAAAGTCTCCTAATGATCCCTTTGCTCCTTATGGGGTAAGAGTGTACATTCTGCAAGCTGGTGGGCAAGGTTGTCTTCAAAGCTCTTTCTGAAGACCCCAGCGCCCCTCTGGGCTCCCCGACCCCACTCCAGCCATCACACCTCTGTGCTCCACCACCAGGAATGAGTACCTTTATCCTCCATCCACGCAGCCCCTAGAGCCGTCCCCAGATCCACACCACCCTGGGGTTGGTCTTGTGAAGGATTCAGAGGCTGAGACAGGAGGGTGTGTGGTGAGGGATCGGTGATGCCGACCTGAGTGCGAGGGGAGCACTGGGAACCAGCCACTGGCTGCCATGTCTGGTGTGGGTCTTAGTTCATTTCCCATCCCTCTAGCATGGGTGCTGGAGCTGGAATTTGTCTCTACCCCTTGCTAATTTGAGACCAGAGGCGTGTCCCATCACCTCTCTTCAGGCTGGGTGGTGCTCAGTCCTTGGAAAGAGGCCCTTGCCTTGCAGCTGCAGCTGCCTCCAGAGAAGCCTGGCCTGTGAGTCTCCCTCCAGAGCCCTCGTCCCCCACCCTGTCCCCCACTCCCCAAGACTGTACCTTGGTTGCAGAGGGCTCCGGAGAACCCCGGGAGGCACTCACAAAGGCCGCTAACGTGGTGGCAGGGCCCGCTGCTGTGCACGCACAGGGGACAAGGCTGGGCGCAGCTGTGGCCATAGAATCCAGGGGCACAGACTGAGGGCGAAGAGGAGACAGTGGTCAGCAGCCCCAGGGGCCCCAGCCAGCCTGGCCACCCCTGGTGTCCCACATTCCTAAAGTGTAGGGAGACAGCTCTTCCCACATGGGGAGGGCCCATCCCTTTTGGAAGAGAAGAGCATGAGCTGGTCCTGTTTCTACCACGAAGCAAGCTAGGCTGAGCTGTGAACTTGGGGACAGAACAACTCAGGGACAGAGGGGACTAACGGGAGGGATGAGGGGGCCTTCCTGGGGTCAGGACCGGCTCCGGCTGGGCAGGACTGGGAGGGCAGCCTGCCGGGGTCTCCGGGAGGGCGGTCACTCAGCCTTACTTCTCTGGCACAAGGGTCCTCGGAAGCCAGGGGCACACTCGCAGCTCCCGTCCTTGGGAGAGCAGGAGCCGCCGTTCTCACAGGTGCAGGACACGGAGCAGTTGGGGCCCCAGCGGCCGGGTGGACATGTGCTGTCACAGCGGATGCCTGTGGGCAGAGAGACTGGGGTCAGAGGCGAGGAGGGAGGGAAGGCTCCAACACAGCACCAAGAGGAGGAGGCCAGCAGGGTGCCGGGGCAAGGTTGGGGGGAACCAGGAGGCTGGGCAGGGTGGATTCTGGGAAGAGGCAATGGCCAGGCAGAAGACAGTGGGACACTGCGTGGGCGAAGGAAGCCGGATGTGCAAAGGGCAGGCGGCAGGAGAAACAACACAGCTCGGTGCAGCCAAGCCAGAGAAGAGACGAACTGAGAAGGGACCGAGTGACAAAGGGCCTCTTCTGTCTTTGCCACCTTAGCAGCCACCACCAAAGGCAGGCCTGACAGAATCTACTAGGGGCAAGTTAGTGCCCTTGAAGTTGGATGGGGTGGCGCATGCCTGTAATTCCAGCACTGGAGAGGCTGAGGCAGGAGGACGGCCACAAGTTTGAGGCCAGCCTGGACACACAGTGAGTTCAAGGCCAGCCTGATGACACAGCTGTCCCAAAAGACCAGAAATACACACACACACACACACACACACACACACACACACACACAAGTCACTGCCCTTAGGGCTGTTGCAGGGGCTCAGTGAGTGAGTGGGGTCTTTTGACCACAGTCCTGAGGGAGATACATACAGCCTACACAATCGTACACACATACGTATAACAGAAGCCAACTATTTTTTTTTAATGCTACTTGTAATCCAACAAACTGATTTAAGGCCTCTTGGTTTAACGAAGATCAGCCTGCAGGGAATGGATTGCCATCCATAGAGCCAGCTCTTCGAGCCTGGGCAGAGGAAACCTGTGTGCGAGCGACTCACCTGCAGGCTAAGAAGAAGCTGTAACTGGCCCGGGCTGCAGCCCCCTCCCCACGGGCGGGGTCCCTGGCAGGCAGATGTGAGTCAGGGGAATGGAACCAGCGCCCTGAGGGTGGAACCAGGAGGGTGACTGGGCTTTGGAAGGTGAGTCTGAGAGGCTCCCAGAGGAGCAGAATTAATTTAAGAATCGCATCTGCTAAGGACAGGAGAAAGGAGCAGGGGAGATGCTCAGAGCCAGTGAAGGGAGTCAGCCCCAGCCTAGCAGGGCGAACAACTGGGATGCAGGCTGGGCTTGCACAGGCCCAGTGTGCTCTCCTCACCTCCTGCCTTGTCCACGCTGCTCTCCCTCGCTGGCTTTTGCCCCAAAATGTCTCAATTTCACAGCAGGGCAGCGGCTTCTGACACCACTCTGGGAAACAGGTGGGCCGTCGCCCCAGGGAGTGAGATCTCTTCCCAGTGAGACTCTGGCAGCCTACTTGCCAGTTTTCTGCCTCGATGGGGTTCTCTCCAGTGCAGTTAGGGGCTGGAGGGGAACCCTGGACAGGCACTGTGGATTGACTTAAGGAAGCCAGGGATGCGGAAGCCACAGAGCTGTTCAGTTTCACACACATCTTTGAGGGCCTTCTTTTCTAGGAAGTCAGCCCTCAGTATCTATGAGGGACACAAAAATCTAAGCTTGAACAAGCCTCTTCTATAAAACAGCACAACATCTGTATAGCACCTATACCCGTCCTCTGGTATGGTTTAAATTATCTCTAGAATGTAATTCCTAATTCAGGGTAACGCTGTATAAATAGCTGTTGTGCTGTATTGTTTAGGAAATGATAGAAAAAGTCTGCACACCTTCAGTACAGATGAAAAAAATTTTTTTAGACAGGGTTTTGCTATGTAGTTCAGGCTGGACTAGGCTGGACTTGAACTCACGGCAGTCTTCCTGCCTCAGCCTCCCAAGTGCTGGAATTACAGGCATGTGCCACCACAGAGATTCATTTTTACAGAGAATATTTTCAATTTACCACTGATTGAATCGTTGGGTGCAGACCCCAAGAATGGACACCAACAGCCATGATGGCCCCAAGGAATTCTTTTGCAGTGCTTGTTGAAAACCCTGGATTGAGGCGGCAGGCAGAAGGACGCAACATGCTGTCCCAAGGCCCTCTGACCTCCTGGATGACTGAGCCTTGAGACACAATGTATGCAATGAACCTTGGAATTCACGGCCTTGCTTTTCCCCCAAAGGCTGTTAAGAACATCGCTGTTCCCAAGTGCGGGCACCTCAAAGGGGTCCTTTATATAAAGGGGTCCTATTTCTTAGAGATTGAGAACTGCGAGTGTGTCCTGTTTCTGTTCATACTGGAAGCGGCTGTAGGGTCCCACGGGGTGCTAAGACTGGGCAAGTATTAGATTCCGGGCCTGGTTCTGGGGGCAGCAGGACTCCTGTCTGGCGTCCTTATCTGTCCTGGGAGCTTCCCTGGAGCTGAAGACACTGGGATCTAAGCGGGAGGAAGGGTCATGGGCTCTCCCTGTGTGGTGTGCCCAGTTCTAGAAGGGGCTTCCTGGTGTGACCCAAAAGGGGCTGGACTTGACCTGGGAGCCTCCAGCTATGGCTTCTGAAGTAGCAGCCTCATCATCACCTTCTTGGGCCCCTGTTTTCCTCATGGTTTAATAGAGATAATAACCCCTCTTCAAGGCCCCTTCCCTTCTTACCCTGGGGAATCCCCTTGCTTTGTTTTCAGGACCCTCCCAATCTGTATTGGTAGGTAAAGGATCTACACGCATTGAAGCCAGAGGCCTACATCCCTACTTTAGACACCTCCTCCAGGCAGCCTTCCTGCATATTTGCACAGGAATTCAAACATCAATCGTAGTCATGGAATATAGCTTTGTCTCTACCTGTTACTTCAATGTTTCCTACACGTGAATCTCGGCTGCCAGCATGAACGACAGCTTGGGGACACACTGCGTAACTAGGCAAGGGCTCCCTATGGGCAGATGCCCCTCTGGTCTTCTTTGCATGACACATAGTAGGTGTTCAGCTCAGCACTGGGGGTGGTGCTGAATCTTGCCGTTTACTGCTGAGCCTGACCCAGTGCTGGACACAAGCAGCTGCTAAATACAAGATTCAGTGATTGCTTGAGTTAAGAACTAATAGTTGTGTAAATAAATAGACTCCCCATAAAATGCAATCCTGCGCTCTCAGCTTGCTGGCACTTAGGTCCTGAGGCCTTGGGCAGCTCCCCTTCCTCATGTGGAGCCTAAGAAAACTGGGTAGATCTGACTCTCCACTCCTGGGGAAAGACCATATGGGGTCATAGGCCAGCTTCTTTCAATAAACACTGAGCAAGCACTTAGTATGTAGCAGGGCAGATGAAGACAACACAATGCTAACAGTCACCAGCGATGGCTATGGGAGAGAGGAGGCTTGCACATGGCCACAGGGAGCCAAGGCATGAGCTAGAGTCGGGAACTCAGGCCCGATACTTCTTGGGGGACCATCTCAGTCACTTTCCTCCTCCCTGAGACACAATGGCCAACACCCATAACTTAAAGGAGGTCTATCTTGGCTCGCAGTTTCAGTCCATGGTTCGCTGGTTCCAAGACAGAGAGGTGTGGAGGACAAAAACCTGCTCAGGTCATGGTGGCCAGGAAGTGGAGTAGCAAAGGGAGCAGCCAGGGAGGGAGATAAACCCTTCCAGGCCGTGCCCCCAGGGACCCACCTCTTCCCTCCAAGCCACACCCCATCTCTTCTAGGCCACGCCCCCACGGACCCGCCTCTTCCCACAGGCCCCACCTCCTAACAGCACATCCAACAGTAAATTCGTTAGTGGATGAGTCCACCGATGAGATGAGCATCCCGTGATCCCTTGTCTTCCGAAAACCCCACCCCCTAACATGAGAGGCTTTGGGGGGTCATTCTAGATCTAAAGCAGTGGAGGTGGGTGGTGAGTAGGGGGGCTCACAGTGGGTGGCCCAGGCTGCACCCCTCCCCTCCCTCCTCTCCTTGGCCTCCTTCTGCTTGACAAACCTGAAGGCATCAATGGCCTCTTTGAAAAGCCTTCAGGATCACCTCTGGGGAAATCGGCTTCAGAACAGCAGAGGCCATGCTGAAAGGCTGTCCATCAAAGACAGAATTTTTAAGCACCAGACGTCATTAAAATCTGATCGTCTCACTTGAAATTAAGGCAATGAAAACTTCAAGTAGATTTCCACTTGGCACTAGGTGAGCGGGTAGGGTGAGAGTGACCAGGCCAGAGCCTCATTCTGTACTGAGGGGCAGCAACCAGCAGGGCAGGGAAGCTGGGCAGGAGAAGCCACGGAGGAATACGCCTGGCCACAGAAGGATGGCACAGAAGGATGTCCCCGGGTCTCAGTGGCTTGGAACCTTTCCAGTTGTGGAGAAAAGAAGCCATGCAGTGACTCAGCGTGAATTATCCATCCGAGAACTCGCACTGCCAGACACCACCACTTCCTTCTCTTTGCTCCCCGTGGCCACTCCCACATCATACTCTTACCAAGCACTTCCTCTATTGGTGGCTTCCTTGACTGAGCACTTACTAGGTGGCAGGCACCATTAACACTTATTTTATAGCAGTAACTCACGCAAACTTGAAAACCACTCTGCAGCTGTTTGTGAGGAATATAACTGTCTGCATTTGGTAGATGGAGAAATCAAACTCTGAGAGGCTACAGGACGTACCCCAGTTCACAAACCCAGGCTGTCTGCTCAACTACTGTTCTTTTTTTGTGCGGCAGGGGGTGTTGCTGGGGATCGAACTCAGGGCCTTGTGCTTGCTAGGCAAGTGCTCTACCACTGAGCTAAATCCCCAAACCCATCGAATTCTGTTCTTAACCAGCTCGTTCCCCATATTGCAAGGGTGGCAGGCGGTGGACAAGCCAGATACCTCCCAGGCAGACGGTCAAGTTAGCGAGGCGGATAATAAACACTTAAATTAGAGGTCAAGGCCAAGTGCGGAATAGCAGGAAAATTAACAAAGGCTTTTTAGCCCTGGCCCTGTGCTGGATGGGTTTGTTGCAGGGGCAGCCTTTTCAAAGGCAGCAACCTTTATCTTGAAGCCTGGTGGACAGGAAGGAGTTAGCAGGACTGGGGTGGGGCTTGGTGGTGGGGCTCAGGGGTGGGGTGCTTGCCTGGCTGGGCCCCCAGGACTGCAGAAAGAGAAGGGGTTATCGGGTGAGAGAGGGAGAGAATGATTCAGGCAGAGGCCTAGAATCAGGATGTGGCTGAAGAAGTAAACTCTGGGCCTGGTGAGTGACAGAGGTAGCAGGCGATGAAGGAACTAGGCAGGGCCAGACCACAGGGGACGTTCTGTGACTCACGGGAAACCACCGAGGCATTTGGAGCAGGGGTTGGGGTGAACAGGTCCATTCTGGCCACCAGATGCAGAACTAGTGGGGTGGGTGGGAGGGGAGGCCGAGACCAGCGAGGGGGAGGCTGGTCCAGGAGGCGGCCTGTGAGGGAGGAAGCAGGGGCTCCCCAGCAGTTAGAGGGTAGGCGGGGGGGGACGGGGACGTAGGGACCAGGACTCTGGGGCAGTGCTGGGGACAAAGTGCTTGGTCTCCACCCCACTGCAGTCTCTACCAAACAGCCTGAGCGCCCGCCCACCGCCGCCAGCCCGAGCCGCCACCACATCCCCAGAGCCTGGAGCGGAGCCCACGGGCTACCGGTGTTTAAGGAATATTTGCTTCATCGACTGGAACACAGAGCTGGAGCTCACACCAGAGAAAGGGAGCAAGGAGAAACACACTGAAGGAGAAGAGCAAGAGCCGGGCTTCACAGGGCCTGGCGGAGAGGGTACCTGTCCATCCAGCCAGGCAGCAGCAGTGGCCCGTGACAGGATCGCAGCCGTCCGCGTGGCTGCAGTCACAGCGCTCACTGCAGTTGAGCCCGAATGTGCCATCCTGTGGAGAGGGAGGGAGAGGAAGACGATCAGAATCCCCCAGAGGTTCCCACACACGCGATGCAAAAACTGAGGCAGGACCACACTGGGTGGCAGAGATCGGGATGCATTAACAGAAGCATGAGGTTTGGGGCGAGCGAGGGAGGTGACGGTCCTGTTGCACTTTTCAATGCTTTGGCTCTGAGGGCCGTACTGATGATTAATTTAAGTTGTAAATGAAAATGCACTTTGCTGATTGGGACATGTCCATCCCTTGTGAGGAAGCACTGGGTCTTTGTTTCTGGAGAAGAAAATGGTGGCCACCATTTGCTAGGCGCTCATGAGGGATCGACAGCCTCACAGCCCCCATTTCTTGGGATCCTCACGACACACTCTGGCATGGACCCTGCTACTCCTGCTTTAAAGATGGGAAATGGCTGGAGCGGGGAGCAACATGCTGCAGGTAACAGCAAGGGCAGGATTCGAACCCAACACCTCAAGCCTGTGGACTCTCATTCGGTTTCACATGGGCTGGTGTCAAGGCTAAGATCTGGCAATTAAATCTAGGTGGTTATTGCTGGGCAGGGCTTGGCTTAGCCCCCCACACCCTGATTGCAGAAGCACAGACTGCGGGGACCAGAAGGACATGGCGCCAGGGCACCAGGCCACCCGAGAACGGCACCTGCGCCGGGTTAGGAGTCTGGGACGGGGAGCATTCCGAGGCTGGGGATGGTGGCGCCTAAATGCCACCTCTGCCGAGGGTTTGCCACGTTAGCAGTCACAAGGTGGTGGACCAAGGTAGGAAAAAGGGCACAGGTGTTAGGTGTCCCCTCATCGAGCACAGATCAACCCCAGGCAGGGGGCACTCACTGGGCAAGGCAGGTCACAGGTGTCCCCCAGCCAGCCTGGTGCGCAGGTGCAGGCGCCGTCCGCAGGGCTGCAGGCCGCCCCGTTGGCGCAGGCGCAGCTCTCGTTACAGTTCAGGCCCCACATCCCGCTGGGACACGGCAGGGCGCAGTCCAGACCCTGCCACCCTGAGGAGAGGGACGGGGCTGTCACCTCTCCAGGTCCAGCACGGCTGTCTGCCCCGTCCCCACCTGAGCCACTACTTCCCCGGGCAGGGCTGGAGCACACGTTCCGGGTCCACTTGGAACCACACACATCCCCTCTGGGGTCTCCCTGTTCTTGCTGCAGACAGACGGTCTCGCTGGGGACAGGGAACCAGGGAACTGACCTGGCTGGGGAGCATCTTCCCTGCCGGGCGGGGGCAGGGGAAGGCACAGGTTATCTCAGGGCGCTGTGCTTGTGGGACAGACTGTCCATCTATCCCGAGGCTGGGCACTGGCCTCTGCCCCTACAGCCTTTCCTCTGCTCTGGGGCGCTGCGGGTGACAGCTGGCGAGACCTCTGCCTCTCTGTGCCCTTGGCCACGCTTTGGCAATGGGCGTGTCTCCTTGGAGGGCCGGCACCACCACGAAACCTCTCTGTCCTTGTCCAGCTCCCACCAGATAGGCCTCCTGCCTGCCTCCAGGAACCCCACCTGCTCCTCTGTCCCAACGCCCCAAAAAGAGGTGGCGACTCCTGCTGGTGCAGCTGCAGACAGCTCACCCTCTCCGCCTTCACCCAGAGACACCCTGGTAAGGAAGCCCTAGCACACTCCTGCCGTCGAGGTTCCCGGCTCCGGCTTCCTGGCTGGAGCCTAAGAAAGGACCCCGAGTCTACAGGCGGGCAGGGGCAGCCCCGCTGAGGCCCCTCAGCCACCTGGGCCTGGGGCAAGCTTGGGAGGGCACGTTACCTTCCTTGCAGGCGCAGGAGCCGTCCACCGGGGAGCAGGCGCCACCGTTCTGACAGGTGCAGACGGACGAGCAGTTGGGCCCGTAGGTCCCCGCGGCACAGGGAACGGCACAGACCTCTCCCTGGAGAGAGAGGTGTGAGTTGGCTCAGAGGCGCCCCCGTGCTGCGTGGCTGCGGTAGGCAGGGTGATGGCCTGTGTCCCATGTAAATATGTCACCTTCTGTAGCAAAAGAGACTTTTGCAGATGTGACTAAGGACCACGAGGCGGGGAGAGCCACTGGGATTATCCAGGCCAGGCCCTGAGGTGTGGCACTGCCAGCCAAGGTGAGGAGAGAAAGGACAGGCGGGGCGGAGTGACCACCCCGCTCCCAGCCCATTCACTGTGTCGCCTTGGAATCCGCCGCACTGTGCAGAGCCTCAGTCCCTACGCCTGTAAGATGGGAACAGTGCTGTCCCTACCCCACAAGACTGTTAAGAAGATTAAATTAGTTACTTGTGAAGCAGGGAGATGAGTGCCTGGTGGATACAAAGCACCATAAAAACTCATTATTTTTGCAAAGATGTAACACCTTATACGAGAAGATCATCCAGACCCTCTAAGGTTTACCCATGAGGCTCTGGGAAGCATCATTTCTCTATCAGCAAACC
>PVJO010014769.1:0-47098 GCA_004026905.1 Hystrix cristata | reverse complement strand
GCTACACATGCATCAGTTAACAGAGGTTGGGACACTGAATTTAAAAATGCATCTTAACTATATGCTGTCTACAAAAATCTCTTTTCACACATAAGGGCATAAGTAGATTGAAAATAAAAAGATGGAAAAATATATAGCAGGCTAGCATTAATTTTAGAAAGCCTAAGTGTCTATTAGTATCATATATAGTGGAATTGAAAGGAAATAAAAGTATTAGAGACAGGGGCCCATTACAAAATGGTAAAAAGTTTAACTAACCAATAAAATATGGCAATCCCAAATGTATATGTGCCAAACAACAGAGCTGCAAGGAAAAACCAAAAAATCTCCAAATGTAGTTGAGGACTTCAATAACCCACTCTCAGCTATTGAAAAATATTACTAGACAAGAATAACAGCAAGAATAGAGGAAAACTGAGCAATTTCATCAACCAATAGGCTCTGATTGATATTAGAACACTAATTAAAAATAGAATAGAGACATTCTTTCCAAAGTCCATAGGTCTTTCACCCATACACACTCTACTGTGGCATGTGAAACATATTTAGGCAAATTTAAAAGAATTTAAACCATACAGAGTACAGTCTCTGAGTGGAATTAAACTACGAATCAATTTAAACAGTATGTTTTCTCAGCCAGGTGAGCCAGGTACAGTGGTGTGTCCCTCAGATATTCAGGAGGCTACAAGAATACCATCACATGAGCGCCTGAGTGGCAGACCAGCCTGGGCAACATAGTGAGATCCTGTCTCAAAGGAAAAAAAAAAAACCAACTTTCTCAATATGGGTCAAAGGAAGTCTCAAAAGAAATTTTAAAAAATACATAGCACTGAATGAAAATAAAAACCCAACATATCACAATCTGTGAGATAAAGCCAATCTACATTAAGAGAAAAATGTAGAGAACTTAAATGCTAACAATGGAAAAGAGAAGTAACCACAAATCAATAAAGTGCCTGGCTTAAGAAACTAGAAAAATAAAGAAAAACCAAAAGCAAGCAGAAATTATGTACATACATATGTGTGTGTTATGCAAAAATTAATGAACTTGAAAACAAGTGAACAGAGAAAATAGGGCTATTGCCTACTATTGTATTCTGACAAACAAAACTAAGCCAAGAAAACACAAAAGGGAGAATACCCTATCTCTCATGAATTTAGATGCAAAAATCCTTCATAAAATTCTGTAAATTGAATCCAAAAATGTGTATGTATGTGTGTGCATACATACATACACATGTAAATAACATGTATATAGTCATGACTAAGGGAAACCTATTCCTTGTGTGCAAGGCTGATTCAATATTCAAAAATCAATCAATGTAGTCCACTGTATAAACAGGCTAGGGAAGAAAAACGTCTATCCATATCGACTGATACAAATCATTTGATGTAACTCAAAATCCACTCAGTATAATCTCGGTGCACTTGGAACGGAGGGGAACTTCCTCAGCTCCACAAAGAGCATATTACCTCTGTATCTGTGGGAAACTGGTTCCAAGACTCTCCATAGACACCAAAATCTGTGAGTGCTCAAATCCTGTGTGTAAAATGGTGTAGTATTTGCATATAACCTATACATATCCTCCCATATTCTTTAGATTATCTTTTATTTATAACACCTAATACAATGTAAAAGTCACATAAATAGTTAATATACTATATTGTTCAGAGAATAATTATAAGAAGGAAATTTGTGTACATGTTCAGTACAGATGTGTGATAGTCAAATGTTGTATCAATTTGATTAAGAAATGCTCTACTCATTGGCTTAGTATTGTTCTGAAATGTAACTGAAGGGATTTACTGAAGACAGAAACTAGACCCACCCTGGGTGTGAGTGGCACCAACTAATAGGTTTGTAGCCTGAATGGATTAAAAAGGGAAGGAAGAAGGAAGTCTTGCTTCTGTTTCTTTGGAGGACTCCATTCCTCACCTTTGCCCGGGATTTCTATCTTCTGTCTTCCAGCCCAGACTCTTCAGTCTTCCATCACAGACCTTTCGGATTCCTCAGAGAGATGCTCACAGGACTCTACAGTGAGCTCCGACTTCTGTCTGAGTCTTTCGGGAACTCCAGTGCACAGACACCCCTTCTGCACTCTTTTACACCTGACTCTGCAAGAGGTCATTGTAAGCTAACCTCGTAAATCCATATATAGACAGACAGATATTCCTCGTTTAACAACCTACCTGGTTTAACACCTCTTCAGACTTACAACCTGCCACTCAGACTTACGACCTGCCACTCAGACTTACGATCCATCTTTTTTTAATACAGTTCTGCACATCTTGTTTATAGAGCTTCAATGTCTTGTTTGTACAGTATACCTTGTTTATACAGTACTATGATTTTTGCTGATTGTACTGTACAGTACAGTACTATAGTTTTACGTTGTTATAAAAGTACATTACAGTACTGCATGTAAGATTTATGTAAATAAAAACAAAGTCATCAAGTTGGACTTTCCTTTGACCATTTCTTTACTCTGAATATTGTAAGATAGATACTATATACAATTCCTCATTTAGCAAACAATTCATTTAGTGACCTAGTCACAGAAATGAACTTGGTCATTAAAGAATGTGTGTTTTTCTGTCTGTCTGTCTGTCTCTCTCTCCATATAAATATACATATATTACATTAAATCTATTTCTCCAGTGAGCACTGATTGATACAAGATTTTTTTTTCCAGTGGCAAAATTTATTTGTAAAAGTAAAACTGAAGAGTGAGGGAGAAACTGGCTCTGGAGAGCAAAATTGGGTGGAGTAAAAGAGGGAAAAAGCAATAAAAGAACACTTTGGAGAGACGAGGGCGGGCTATCATGAGGACAGTCACAAGAGTGACAAGATGTATATCTAAAAATATTTTCAGGTCATGGTTTATAGAATCAACAGACATGGGACCCACTGATACAGGGGGACAACTTCACAAAATATCTACAGCTGGCATCATACTTAACTGTGAAAGACTGAATGATTTCCCTTAAAGATTGGGAACAAGGCAAAGATGTGCGCTACTACCATTTTCATTTAACATAGTATTGGAAGTTCTAGTCATTGTGATAAGCAGGGACATGTAGATAAGAAATAAATAAATTTATTTTTATTTGTAGACAACATGGTCATCTACATTTTAAAAAATTCAAGGATCTTTAACTCCTGGAAGAAAAAATTGAATTCAGTAAGTTTGCAAGACACAAGATCAAGACACAAAACAATTACATTTCTACATATCGGCACAAAAAGCAAAATAAAAGATAGATGATAAAAAATGAAGATAAATTTTGTGGAGAAAGGATGGAGGATCTGGTGATAGGGAAGACAGAGAGTAGATGAAGAGAAAATAAAAGGGATCAAATGTGATAATGTATATGTACCAATTCCCTGTGATGAATGTACTTATTATGTATAGAAACCAAAAGAAAAAGAAATGGAAACAAAATTTGGATTCACTGTCATTTATAATTGCTCTAAAGAAAATTAAACACCTAGGCATATCTCTAATAAAACAAACACAAGAAATGTATAATCAAAATTATACAATGCTCATCAAAGAAGATCTAACTACCTGGGAAAATATACCATGTTCATGGATTGGAAGAATCAATCTATGTCAGTTCATTTAAATTAGTCAAACAAAATTAAGTTTAATTTGTTAAATAGGTGCAGCAGGCATAATAATATACTGGCAATAATAATCTTACAGAGATTAAAGAATGAGAAGAAAATGAATAACAAATATCAACTTGAAGTGATTCCAACAATACATTTTTTAAACTTCTAGAAATAACCAATGCTACACAAGCAACAAAATCAAAGATACACAAATGAGACAACATCAAACTTAACATTTTTTGTGCATCAAAAGACACAATCACCAGACTAAAAAGGCAATATACAGGATAGGAGAACATATTTGCAAATTTTACATGAGTAAGGGGTTAACATCTAAAATATAGAAAAACTCTCACAACAACAAATAATCAACTCAATTTAAAAATGGACAAAGGACTTGAATAGACATGTTTCCAAAGATGATGAATGAATGGCCAAATAAGCATATGAAGAGATGTTCAACATCACTAATGCAAATCAAAACCCCCAATGAGGTATTACTGCACAAAATATTAAAAAATAAGAGTTGGTGATGGTGTGATAAAATCAAAATTCTTGTATACTGTTGGGGTGGATTGAAAATGGTGCAACCACTATGGAAAACACTATGTAGATTCCTCAAAAACTGCAAAATGGAACCAGCATTCCTACTTCTAGGTGTAATTCAAAAAGAACAGATAGCGGAATGGCAAAATATTTTCAGGTCCATGTTCATAGAAACATTATTCAAAATAGCCAAGATGTAGAGGCAAACATAAATGGATAAATGAATGGTTGAATGAAATATGGTATGTACACACAATGGATTATTTGGTTTTAATAAGGAAAGAAATCCTGACGTATACGATAGAGATGAGCCTTGAAGACATTATATTAAGTGAAATAAATCATTTACAAAAAGAGCAACACTGATTCTACCTATATGAGGGATCTACCATTGTTAAATTCATAAAAACAGAAAGTAAAATGGTGGCTCTCTGGGCTGGGGAGAAGGAGGGAGAGCGAGCTGATGAAAGGGTGTAGAGTTTCAGATTTCCAAGATGAAAATCATCTGGAGATTTGTTTCATAACAAGATGAATATACTTAATATTATTAGGCTATATACTCAGAAATTGTTAAAATGGTAAATTTTATGTTACATGTTTTTTATACAATGAAAAATTATATTGAAAGAAACCAATACTACAAAACATTAATTGGCAGACAAAGTTACCCCTGAGTAATGCTTACAAAAATGTCAGGAATCACCCAAATAGTTACATAAATAATGATATTTTTACACTATTCTGAAGGAAAACGTTATTACAGTAGTCCCTCCTTATTGGCAGGGAATATATTCCAAGTCTCCCAGTGAACGGTTGAAACCTCTGATAAACTGACCCTTATATATACACTTATGATAAAATTTAATTTGTAGATTAGGTACATTAAGAAATAAACAAAAATAACAAAATGATTATAATGATACACTGTAAAAAAGTATATAAATGTACTCACTCATGCATGTTCTCTTTACATGTTTTATTGTACTACAGATCTCAGTAACTTTTTCCTTCTGAAGTTGAGAATTTGTACATTCTCACTCAGGGTTAAAGTTATTTATGGAATAAACTGTTACTTATGGAATTTTCCATTTAATAGCTTTGGACCACAACTAACCACAGATAATTAAAACCATGGAAAATAAAACCATAAATAAGGATGAACTACTCTATTTTTTCTCCCCAAATGATAATTACACTCACATTACCAGAATTTATACAATTATATAAGGACAGAAAAATACTCAGGTAACACTGTTAGGTAATTTTACTTGGAGATCTAAGTCTTACTATTCAGTGATTATGTTCAGTACATTTGCTTAAGCATGTTCCCAGGAGAAGGTACATGTTAGGACCTTCATGAATTCGGTATGTATATTATTCTTATTTCTCATAGGTTCTAAAAACAAAATTCACAGATACGGTATTAAGTACAATACGGAACTATATATGGCATACTCTATAACTAGTGAAGAATATATTTAACTTTTAATTCTTAGTCAAAGATGAAAATATTTCTTGAAACATATACGTGAGATGAATTTTTAAAAGAGAAAATGCCTCTTTTGGAATGACAGTCCCAAAACATATGTAGTAATAAATGTTTTGGCCAAAAATAAATGCTTATTTGGCACTTATTTTTGACAAGTGAAAAAGCTTTTGAATATACATACAGTCTGCTTAACTTTGAGAAGCACTGATCCCTCCCTCTCAAATTTCCCTGAATATTTTAAGATGTCTAATTTCCTTTAGTGATTGTGGCAAGTTCCAGAAGCAACTGGTTTATATTTTTCAAAAATAATGTTTGGGTTGTCCCAAACATAAAAATAAATGTGTGGGTTGTCCAAGGAGAAAGCTGATGTGAACTGAAAACAGATGTCAGATTAGTAAAAGGTATCTCAATGAACTTCAGAATTTATTTTTTCCTCAAATACCCTACAAGAAGTAAAATTCAAAGGATCATTCAATAATTAATGAAGATCCACTCTTTTATTTACCTGGAACAGTAAATACTAGCATGAGTGTCAAATTTATTATCCACAAGAGGCAGCTGTGGACCAATTTCTGCTCCTGCTATGATTATGCATACTAATCTTGTCTGATTTTTTTCCTCTCTTCTTCCCATTGTTAAATGAACAAAATAATGCACAGCAATCTTTAGAATTCTAAAACCAAGACATGTTAAAAAACTAAACAGTATAATCTTAGATGTTATCACATCTAAAGCTAAACCAAAATGTTCCCATCTGGTTTTATAAATATTAAACTGACTACTCCAAGTGCTTAGTTTTTTTTCTTTCTTCTCCATAAGACTATCATTTAGAGCTGCAGACTGCTCTAAATGTAGAGTGAAATATGTGCTAAAATCATTGTCCTGATTTTTTTAGCAATCACTATTAATGTTACACACAGTCTATTTGGCAAGTACCTCAAAAAATTAGACTTTAAAAAAATAATCACAGAATTACACACCTCCTAACTTCTCTTACATAGCTTCTTAACTTCTCTAAATGATCTTGAACCTGCTGCCTGGATTACTGCTGCTCTACATCCAAATCTACAAATGCTCAATTTACTGCAAAAAGACAACTTTGCCTCACATACACTAATGAAGTAGGGAGGCAAATTAAAAAAAGAAAAAAGGGTTCTTGCCATCTTGTCAAATTAGCTGTGGCAACTGTTCACATTCTGCAAAGTAGTGGGTAAGAAATGTTCAAAAGCAATCCTTCGTCAAATAATGTTCCATTCCACACGGCTAGGCAGAAGGACAAAAATAACACAAGTTTGGAAGCTCAGTGCAATCTAGACAAAGCAAACAACGTGGATGGTTCAGCACACCCAGTAGACCAACAGTATCATCAGTTTCAAAAAGGAAAGCATTCTCAGCAACCTGAGGCCAGCCACAGAGATCCAGTGGCCAACTGACTACTTAACTCAAAGCCTTCAGAAGAGCACAGGCTAACCAGATGCTTGCAAGTAAAAAGTGAAAGAAAAAAAATAAAAGAGGAAAGTTTATTTATCACTCACCTTCCCAGAGCCAAAACAATCCCAATGCCTGAGCTTTGTCAATACTATGTGTACACAGAACAGGAGTGTGTTAAAGGATAAATGTCAAGTGGGAAATTAAGGCTAGTAGAGAATAAATAGGCTAGCCTATTTAAATTTAACTTTTCTCCTTTTAACTCTAGGGAAAATGTTTGCTAAGCCCACTTCAACATCAACAGATAATGCTTGAAAGAACTGGAAATAGAGTTACCACCTTCTAAGAACTTGAGCAAACTTTTAAAAATAGGTCCCAACTAAATACAGAATAAATTCTGCCTCAAATACTCTGTCTAACTGAGTTGAATGTCTAACTTCCATCAGAAATCACCTCCTAGGACCTGAAAGGGGCAGGGCCTCTTTATTTATTCATTCATTCATTCATTCATTCATTCATTTTTGGTGCTGGGGAGGAACTCAGGGCCTTGTGCTTGTTAGGCAAGCACTCTAACCACTGAGCTAAATCCCCAGCCCCAGGGCCTCTTTTTGTTCTGTAATGTGATGCTTTTTTCCATTGTTTGCCTTCAGGTCTCAGGACTAATGGCTTATGGTAAGAGTCACCCTGTGCTCTCTGTTAGGATGACCCACCTCAGATGCCCAAAATGGCCGTCGCTGGTTTCTCAAAAACCCTCTTCTCAGGTCTCTATGCCACAGAAACAGAATCTCCCGCCGAAACAATGCCCTCCCCCCGCCTAGAGTCCTCAATTAGGTCCGTGGCACCAACTTACCCAGGGACGTTACCCACCACCCAACCATCCCATGTAAAAGGACCAATCCTCAACGCACACTTTCAAGCCTCCAACGTCACGAAAGAGGGAGCAGCTAAGGGATAAAAGACCACTATCCGAGTCATTCAGCGCCACACTCACTCGAGGCCGAAGAGCTGTACCACTGCGAAGAGCGTCAGCCTGCTCCGTCCTCCGCCCGGTTTCCAGCGCCTTACTCCTTAATGGAGTCTGGCCATTCCTGCTGCGATCCTGAGCTGCAACACTGAGCTGTAATAAACCTAATAAACCTGGCCCGCTGGGCCGATTGCTTTGTCCCAGTGTCTGCCCAGGCCGGGGACCTGGGCGGCGCACCTAACACTCTCCAGCTGTGCCCTCAAAGTTACCTTCACATCCCTTGGCTCCCCTTCCACTGGTGCTCAGACACTGAGTGGCCTACTTGCCTTCATGGATTCCCAGCCTCCCAGCCCAAGGCAGGTAGATGCAGGTCCCAGAGGAAGCTCAGGTGAGAACCAGAGGGAGCAAGAAGCCCTGCCAAAGCACCGGTTCAACATCAGGCCCATCCTTCTCATCACAAGTAGCAAATACTCTGTGTCCCTAAAACAGAGAGGGCAAAGTGGGGCAGGGTCTCGCTCCTCCCTGAGGGGAATTTTCTCTGATAACTGGAGCCTGGGAACAACGGGGAAGGGAGCATCCAATGCTGGGAAGTAAGGCTGGGACTGTTATGCTTCTCCCAGTGGCTGTTGTTCTCAAAGGCCATCTCCAGCAAATGTGCTCAAGGGAGGAGACAGGAGTCTTCCATCAAGTGTGCCTCACAAACATCCCCATACCATGCACCCACAGCTTCTGCTTAGAATTAGGTAAAGGTCCCAATTCTTGTCCTCACCTACAGGCATTCTCCAAATCAGAGTGAGTTCCCATCTGTGGCTTGCATTATCAGGACACAGACCTGGGAATCCAATACAGGAGGACAGGTGACATTTCAAGGAGAAAACTTGGTACTCTGTGTATGTAAAGGGTCGAAATGTGGAGGTTTAAAGTTAAGGTGAACAACCTTAGGACCAGAAAGTATTCTACCACATATGCCTCTTACCTGACTATAAATTTTTGCTCACTCTCACCAAACCTGTTTTCCAACTTGTATTACATCTTCTCTCTTCTGTAGTCCCTACTGCCCACCTTTCTCCAAGTTCCCATTTAGTTAATCCTTATTATCAAAGAGGTTGCCTGAAAGAGTATAATCTGAGCAGTCATGGACAGGTTTGCGTGTTATTAGTGTGCAAATATTCTATACTCATGTGGAAATGCTCCAAATTAAACATATAGAACCCAGTGGTTTCAAAACATACTTAAAATAGTCTAACACTTAGAACACATACTCTTTACCCACAGACTCTATTTTAAGGAATTTTCAAAATAAAGAAAAAGCTTATGGACAAAGATGTTCATCACAGTGTTATTTATTTTTATCAATAATACAGTGACAATGAGGAATGACCGGGAAATTCTGGTACAATTAATTAATGGAAAATTACATACACATTTGAACTCTATACTGCCCAGTTATAATTCAGTAAAAACATGCTAGTGTTACGTAGAATTTAGAGTATAAATACATAAAAAGTAATACAGCATGATTAAAGGTATATATGAGAAAGAATGGAAAAAGTATCAAAATACTAGTAATGATTGTCTTTGACTATGGTAATTTCTTTTTTCATATTATTGTAGATTGTAAGTTTTTCATAATTTTATAATTGAGATAGGAGCTTTTAAAAGGCAAAGTTACTTGGAAGATGAAAACTTTTACTTCTCTAAGAAAACTTCTTGTTCATTTACTTGACAAATTCTTTTAGTACCAGGAAATACCCCATTGTCCAGAAGGGGCCTCTGGGCAAGGGATATGGAGAACATAAATAGAGACAGTTGGTTTGTTCAGAAATCTACGTTAGCTCTCTATGATTTACTAGATCATATACAGATCTCACACCTGATGTTCAAGGTTCTTTGTAATGAGTCACTATGCATCTGCTGAACCTTTGTCTGGCATTCTCCCTGCCTATGGAACCTTCCCAGCTCTGAGACTGACTTAACTCATTTCCACTCATAAAGGCCTTCCTCCTTCACTATCACCCCAGGCTGGTTCTAATCCTCTGATCACTTTCTTGATCCTTTAACTACTTCTTTTCCTTAACATCTTGCTATAGCACTTAAGTCTTACCACTTTTTTCTGGTATTAAACCTATTCTAAATTCTTTTGTTAATTGCTCCCGAATAAATATCTTCCAAAGCCATGTTGGTATTACATTCATACTCCAAGTGATGTTATCTAGGTACAACAGGCTGCCTCAAGCGCAAAGAAAATTATGAAGGATGAACAGAAAGAGACAAGGGGATGGATCCCTTGCAACAGGGAAGTGGTCTAAGGAAACAAGGGTGACAGGTGAGGAGGAAGGGAAGGGGAAGTAAGAATAAAGATATGCCATGTGCAGGAACCTAATAACCCCAATGACTGTAAGCTCAATATGCCATAACATGAGCCAAGACAAATAATATCAACAAGTATGAAAAAGGGACTAGGGGAACCAGAGAAGGGAGAGGGGGAGGGAAGGGGATTCTTAAAAAAAGAAACTGTAATATGTACTTGTAACCACTCTCCAAGATGATTGTAAACTGCATGAATTGCAAACATGTACTGATAAAATTTAAAAATTATATTAAAAAAGCTACCTCTGCTTAAAAATTTTCCTGTTGACCATCCATCACTAAGACATGTGCTTCCCACCCCCTTTTTTTAAACAGCAATGATGCTGTGTTTTTGCTTATTCATTCATATCAATTCTGCTGTTCCCCTTGGGATTAAACAGATTGGATTGGAACATGCTTCATCACAGTTCAGGGTATTGCCAACAGCCATATAAAGAAAAGAAATGACCTCCTAAGAATCAAACTGAAGACTACTACAGGACTCTACTTCTCTTACTGAACAACAAATAGAATTTTGGGTCACCATCTTACGTCCTTATTTAGACAGTGGGCTTTGGTCTATCAATATCTCAATTAACTTAGGCAAGAATTCTCCACTCCAAATAAGTTCAGTATTTTACAAATGATGCACTAAATGACTATGTTCCTGCCTGCCATCAAATATTATGCCAGTACTTAGAGATAATAAGCATCTATACTATAGCAACCTGCCTCCTGAGACTTCAACCAGAGTTGCACACATAAGAGAAAAATCCATAAATCATAAATGAAAGCAAGTCAAATGACCTGCCAAAAGAGAAAGGAAGACCTAACATCCATTATTTCTGCAGAAGGAGCAAACAAGGTCAAAATAATTGTTGACTCTGAAGGGCAGATCAAAAGCAAACTCTATTTCACTATAACATGCATACTGATGAAATGAGAGAGGCAACACCTACAAGTACACACTTGCCTGATTCCTCACTTACTGAATGATCTCAGACCTTCTTTGTATCTCCGATCCTTAGTCTATAAAATGGGGTTATTGCCTGCAGTGCCAAATCACAAAGTTGTAAAGAATCATATAACATTATTGGAGACTGGGTTCCTCTGTCACTCTCTTATGTGTGATTCAGTCACACACCCCATGAACCAGATAACTGTTCTTACTTCATATGTTACCTAAAGTTAAAAATAAAAAGATTTCCAGATTCTTTTCACCATCCTGCGTGAATTCTCCAAGACCTGAGCATCCACCGTATATCACTGCCGAAAAACGTGTTGAACATCTCCTGTTCGGACCCAGCTCTCCTACCAAGTGTTGTCCTGACGAGATTTTTTGCTAGATGCTTTCTAAGAAAACAGAATTTTCCCATGTGATTCAAAAAATGCTCTTTCATAACAAAAGTGAAAATTCCATATGCAGAAAGTTTCCAGGTCGTTACTGCTGTTGTTTGAGATTACTCTTAGGAAACTTAACTCTGTACTTACTATCCAATACTGCATGCGCTTGTACATTCGGACCCACTACTCAGCGACAGGGTGGAAGGTCCATTTGGAGTCAGGGAGACCTGTGTTCCAATTCCTGCTCCGTGACCTTTCGAATGTAATTTAACATCCCTGCTTCTCACTTTCAGATCTGGCTCTCAGTTGTGATGATTTCATGAAATACTATATATATCAATGTATGAGCCTAGGATCTGAAAGTATTATTTCCTATCGCTCTCAAATCTTTTCTTTCGGTGCCAGAACCACCTAGACCCACGCTGACCACCAGACAATTCTGACAGGTCGTCTCCCCCATCAGCAGGAACAGCGCTGCGAGGTGGAATACAGCGGCTGAAGGCAGCAGCCCAAAGGGGCGACCCGCCGAGGAGACGAGAGGAACGTGTGACGGCCCCCACTCCGCCCGGAGGAGCGAAGGAGACGAACCTGACACACTTTCAAGACCGCTCCGCACCCTCGCCGGGCGGGCCCGGGGCTGTGGGGAGTGCTCGTTCCCCGCGCCCGCCGCCGGGCGCCTCCCCATCCACCCGCGCCCGACGCGCCCCGGCTCCCGCGGAGCGAGAAACTGAGGCCGGGGCCGGCGACGACCCGTCCCTCCCCTCCCCCCCGCACGGCGCTGCTGAATCATCAGCCCTGCGCGCTGCCCTCGCCGGGACGCCGTCCGGGCAGCCACGGCCCGGGCCGGGGGCCGACACTCGGGGTGCGGGGACGGCGGCGGGGGCGCGCGGGGAGAAGGCAGGTACTCACCGCGCCAAGGACGCCCGGCGCGGTCCTCGCCTCCGCCCGCGGGCCGCCCCCGATGGGCGGCAACCTGCGCGGCGGCCGGCGACCCTCGGCGACCCCGGCCCGCCCCCGCCCGCGGCAGCCGCGACTCGGCGCGGCGCTCGACCCGGAGCGGCGGTAGCAGCTGAGCCTGCTCGAGGGTGGTGGCTCCCGGCGGGCCAGACCATTCGCCCGCCGCGCCCGGGGGCGCGCGACGTGCGGGGCGGCGCGGGCGACGGTGGGGAGGAGCCAAGGGAGAGGGGGGTCCTGGCCCGGGGCGCGCGAGGCGCGGGAGCGGGGACCGTGGGGGAGACGCCGCTTCTCCTCGCGGGGTCCGGGTGACAGCGCGCGGGCTTTCCCGGGACCGCCCCTCCCCGGCAGCCTTGGTCGCGCTCGGGCTCCTTCCGAACGCCGCGAACAGAGGACCTAGCAACCGCGCGCCGGGCGGGTCGGGCGGGGAGCCGCGCGGGGCGGGGCGGGGCGGGGCGCGGCGCGGGGGCCCCTCCAGCCCCGCCCCGTCCGGCTGCTGACCGCTCGCCGCAGAGTGGGGCGCCCAGAATCTCTAGAGGGGTTTCGGGTCTCTGCGTCAGCATCTTTGAGGCGCTGGGAATGAAGGAGTATCCCGGGCCGCCTTACAAGTTAGAAAATAAAATCAGCGGGGCGCCGTCCTGTAGGTGCCGCGCAGCGAGGAGCAGGTGAGGGAGATCGCTGAATCACACCTGCTGACGGCGCCTGGGAGGATGGAGATTTTCATAAAAGACAGTCAAGAATATTTGAAGTTCGTCGTTGTTCATAATTTTAGAGATGATTGTCCCGGGCACTGGGAGGAAATGATGTCCTTAAATGAAACGAACTAGAAAAAGTTCTCGCACGTGATGACCTTGGACTCTCGTGGTCCTTGCCCCTGATAAACTAGACTTACATTCGTTTCCAGCCCTGGTCAAGATCAGGACAAGTGTACAGTTTTATCACAGAAAAAAAAGTTGAAACAGAGTTGGCAATTATCAAATGTGATTGAAGGGAGGAAAAAAGAGGCCTTCAAATGAATCTCAATACAAAATTTCACAAAATCATTTTTTCTGGATGGAAGCTTTTTCCTCTTTTGAGTAAATCAAAATAAATCGAATACCCACTATGAACTAAACATTATACTGGCAGTGTTTTGATAATTTCTTCCCTTCATTTATTGTAAAAAAGGTCTGTAAGAGTGGTAACATTGTTCCTAACTTTTAAATGGAGAAACTGGACTCAGAGTTTGTTGTGCTGGGCTCAAGTCTCATAGATCATGAGTGGCAGAACAAACATTACTCCTTGGACTTCTTATCGAGTGCTTCTGCCATAGAGTACCACTGGGACAGATGTATGCTAAGCCCAGTCACCTCTACGACTGGCCTGAATGTGAGTTTGTAAACCTTCCTTTGAGCAGCCGAGTTTCATAGTGGAGAGGGGAGACTTGTTCTACAGCACCCCGAGATAGAAATAGGGATTGAGGGGAGAGGTTGAGCTCACTCAGAACTAGTCCGGAGCATCTGTCAGAAATGCACTGTTAGGGTCACGTGATAATGAGGTGCAATTCTCCATTGCCTTTCTGATCATTCTTACACTATCATTTACTCAATATTACACAGTATCCTACACTTAGCTATTACTATAGTACATGTTATCATTCTTCCAATCCCAGGAAAGAGCAAGAGTTTTAAAATGAACCATTATTGTGGTTCTTCAATTACCTCACTAGAATTGAAAGAAAGCGGGAAAGCAAGGGCATTCCACCCTGCTTACACCACCTATAGAAAGCTTTTTCAGAATCAGAAATTAAATTGCTTCCGTATAGTGTTTCATAGTTACTACCTGTTATTGTTGATGTTCACGCATCAATACCAGCCCAACAGAAATCCCCGGAGCTCCTTGTTGCTCAGCAGCCAGAACGCTGGGTCCCCAAAGCCGCCAGGCTGCTGTGCTTCAGGACAAAAGAGACCACAGCTTCAGAAACGTGTGACTCTTGAAGACCAAGGTGGGATATAGAATTTATCATTTGTGGAAAAAAAATTTTTTTTAGAAAGGACAACCCACTTTCAGATCCCTTCCTGTCTCTCAGGAGCTATGTCTCTTTCTCAATAAATCTTTCCTACTCTTAAAAAACAAAAAAGAATTTATCATTTGTGGACCTGATAGATTGGTGTCATCTCTATTCATTTATTTCTACTCTATAGTTGACATTCTTAGCACATGATGTTTCTGAATAAAGATAGAAGAGAATTTTTGCGATGGTGGCCTTGGGAAACTGCCAGACAGTATGCAGGGAATGGCTTTGGTGCCTGCATTCTCAGGTTTCACTCTGAGTCTTTGAGCCCCCTGGAGAAACACAGTAGGACCAGAATCATTTTCACAAATGACTGTCAGATTTCAAATCCATGTACTACTGTGAGCCTAGGGAGAAATACCAAGGCTCCAGTAGAGCACCAAGCTGGAGAGAGAGTCATTTTGTCTGCCAGTCTGCTTAGAGCTCTGTGCAGCTTTGCCACCGAAAAGGAACTGCTGTGCCCACTGAGGGCATGTCCTTATGAGGGACACAGGTGGCCAAAATAAGGTCAGGGTTACTCCCTAGACTCCCAGACAGAAAGAATGAATGGACAGAAAGAATGGGATTGTTCCTGAGACAGCCGAGGATTTCCTGCGGTGAATGAAGGGGCAGGACAGGGGAGAACAATTTATTTTTAAGGTGATTATTAAACTCTATTTTGACACTGATTATTAAGGTAAATTCATTTGTATTCATAAACCAGCATGACGTGGGAACATTCAAAGATACTATTTTGAAATGAAAATAATAAGAGAGTAGAATCAGAATACTTCATGCTTTTGATAAAACTTCATGCCAAGCTGCAGGATGTTGAATCTTGATTCAAGAAAATGCATTAAGTACCTATTATGTGTTAGCCCCATATCCTAAGCTTGTTGAGACATCAACAGCATCATCCCAAATACTTTTGCTGAGGACATAAGCAAAAGTATTTCCTGTTTGTTTTCAACTAGCACACACTAAATCATTAGTATACTCAAGGTAAGCACTCATATTATGGGAAGGAAGTACTGTTGCCATGCCTGTTGTAAGAGTAAAGAAAGCAAGAGTTAAAATAGAAAAAGGCAAACCTGGTTCCAACCCCAAAGCAATATGTTACATTATTCTCAATGTACTTTTACTACATACTGCTACATTAAAAAGGATGAACATTTTGTTTCTTCAAAATAGAAAATTATTTCATGTTTAATTTTTAATATCTATTCCAAGTCTCATTTTTAAGAGAAACAAGTCATTTTTCACAAACAAGATTAAAATAAAGTCCTCCCAATGGAAATATTGTATAGGTATATTTATCTGTATATGTATATTTTCTAGGTTTCTGTGCTCAGGGGAAAAAAAAAAACCCTGAAATAAGTAGTCATCGTGGAGGCAATGGACAGTGATTCCTAAAATTCTCACTGTTAATAGGGATTGCAGGAACCCTTAGAGGTACAAGTCTAGAATCTATATTCTTATGAAGTTCCATCAGTGAGTCTCAGGGGCAAGTTTGACCAGACCTTTCAAGAGCAATGTGGGACACACACACACACACACACACACACACACACACACAAAATCCTGTTTGCTAGACTCCATTTACTCCTTACCCCCACCATTTATTCAGCAGAAATGGGAGATGGGTATTTAAAACCTAATATATATAATTTGATATTTATTAAATATAAAAGTATTTACTAAAGTGTTCTGAGCCATTTTCAGTGCTATTTTGATGATTCTCAACAAATCTTCAAAAACCCTAAATTAAAGATCACACTTATTAAAAATTACAGTAGTATGGCAGACCCTTGGACTAAAGGCCTTTTCAATTGCTATATGGAATTTTATGTAAGAGAAATAAGATTATTATATTTATGTATTAGTTTTTGGAGAATTGACATGTTTATAACATTGTCTTTCTAACCAACAAGGCAATAGGGTTTTTGTTTCCCTATATTTTGTTTTACATCGTCCCAAATATTTCTTTATAGTTTTGTTCATATGTGGTGCCCTATGCCTTTCTTACCAAACTTAGGCCAAATTATTTTATAGTCTTTATCTTCTGAATCAAATGTTCTTTCCAGATCCTTTTCTGGAATGTGCCTTTCCCTGAATAGATGGGGGAGGGGTGATTTCTATAGTTTATCTTATATTCATCCAGTGCACCAAATTCTTTTGCTTTTCATGACGGTCTCTTGGGTTTTCAAGGAAAACATGCATATCACCTATATTGGGAACTTTATTTCTTTTTTCATCAGTTACACCAGTTACGTTATTTATCACAGCTAAATCACCTATGTAAGTGATTTTGGTGATGCTTGCCTAATACCTGGTTTTAAGCAAAAGGTTGAATTTTGGCCAGTTAGACAATGTTGACTAGTGACCTTTTCTTTATGTAATTTGCTTCTGTTCCTGTTTCACTTAAAGTTTCCTTTAGCATCAGTCTCTTGACTTTTATCTTATTCCCTTTCACAATGTATTGGTAACGGTCAGGGTTTTTTCCCTTTAATTTTTAATGTAGTCAATATGTGGCTAGACTTCATGGTATTGAGCTGTGCTTTTATTACTTTAATACAGGCTGATTTGTTGTGATGTATTACTCTTCAGAGTTATTTGCCAGTTATAGCTTCTAATATGCTATTTAAACATTTGGCATCTATACTCAGAGATGAAATTGGCTTGTACTTCTAATGGTTTTTACAGTCTTCCCTACAATTTGGCATCCAAGCTATTTGGGCTTCACA
Organism: Hystrix cristata; assembly: GCA_004026905.1. Taxonomy (NCBI): domain Eukaryota; kingdom Metazoa; phylum Chordata; class Mammalia; order Rodentia; family Hystricidae; genus Hystrix; species Hystrix cristata. The sequence goes on along the minus strand of PVJO010014769.1, from coordinate 29,632 downwards.
AAATTAGCTAAAGAAACTTCGATCTTTTTCTAACACCTACAATAGTTTAAATAAAATTGGAATTATCTATTTTTAATAGCTAGATTAAAAATTCAGCTGTGAGTTCATCTGCCTGCAGTCTTTTTCAATAGTAGGTCATTAATCACTTCTCGAGTTTTTTCTATAATAAGTGTTCAGTTCAGGTTTTTTGCTCTTTCTGTATCAAATGTAATAACATATTTTCCTAGGAAAGTACTGATTTCCCTAGGTTTTATTTTCTTACTATATTGGTATCCATTATATCTCTTTTTATCTCTTTCCTATTTTCATATAATTAATCTTTTGTAATTTTATTTTTTTCTTTAGTAGTGTCACATAGTATTTTTCAGTTTTACTGGTCTTTTTAAAGAACCAATTTTTGAATTTATATCTTTTTTCTATTATCTTATGTACCTTAAGAATTTCAGCTTTCATCATCAGTATTGCCTTCTGGAAACTTTCTTTTGTTTTGCTTTTATTATTGTATTCAATTTGCAAACATTTTATAGAAATATGTAATATATTTATACTTGCATATGAGATATGATTAAAATATACAGTAACAGTTTACATTTTTTAAAATGTAGGGGCTGGGAGCTGGGGGTTTAGCTCCGTGGTTAGAGCACTTGCTTAGCAAGCACAAGGCCCTGGGTTCAATCCCTGGCATACACACACACACACACACACACACACACACACACACACACAAAAGGTATTATAGTAAAAGACACATTGCCATTAGTTCCCCTCGAAATACTTCCCCTCACTTTGAATGTACTTCTTCCATCATTCTTTCCACGTTCCAAAGCAATTCTGGAAATTCTCTTTCATGAGTTTCTTTATAAGTAATAATTAAAAATTCAGTGGAGATGCCATCAAAGTCCTTCCAGTGGAAAGACAGTCTCATAAAAACTTCACAGTGTGTCCTCATTCGCCTTCTTAACCAGATCAGGCACTGTGTGACTTCTGGCTCCTTTCCCAAAGTCAAAATGACCATGAAAAACAAACATTTTGAATTGATATTTATATTTCCTCAAAATGCATATGCAGAACTGTAATCACCAATATGATAATGTTAAAGAGTTGGGCCCTTTGGAGGTTAGGAGGTTATGAGGACCAAGTCTTTATGAATGGAATTAGTAAGAGGCCCCAGAGAGCTGCCTTACCCTTCCACCATGTGGGGATAAAGCAAGAAGATCACATCTATGAACTGGAAGGAAAGCCTCAATAGATAATGAATTTGCTGGTACCTTCATTTTAAACTTCTTGGCCTCTGGAACTGTGAGAAATACACTTCTATTTTTTTATAAGTTACCCAGTCTATGATATTTTGTTATAACAGCCAAAATGGACCTCAGACAATATATAATATGTTAAATCATGTTGAATGCTTGTATTATTTATTTATTCTATGTACTCTCTTTATAGGTTTTTGTTTTTGTTTTCGTTCTGTTTTTGTCTGTTAAATCTTTCAATTCTGGGAGAGATGCACTGAAAAATTCAATGCAGTTATATTTTTATTATGTTCTCTCACTTCATTTTTTAATTGAAATACAACATTCTCTTGCAGTCTTACAGGTTTTATTTGTGTATTTAGTTTCTTATGTTGTTTACTAAAAACAGCAAATTTAACCAATTCATAATGTCTGTCCTTATCACTTTCAGTTCTTTCAACTTTATATGCCACATCATCTGCTATCAATATTGCCATTCTTAATGGCTTTCTATGCATTTTCATTTTCATCATTTGGCTTGATTTGATACTTCTTTTTAAGAAGTATCTTGATTAAGTACTTTTTTTTTTTTTTTTGGTACCGAGGATTGAACTCGGGGCCTCATGCTTGCAAGGCAAGCACTCTAACCACTGAGCTAAATCCCCGACCCTAAGTAATCTTTATTACTGTTTTAAGTTTGTTTTTCAAAGAACATACATCTGTTCTTTTTTTTAAACCAAATCCAAGTCCTTCTTTAAAAAAAGAGGATTTTAGTTCAATCATATTTTGTATAAAGCCTAATGTTCTTGTCTTTATTCTTTCCATCCTATTTTGTACTTATTTAACCATTTCGTGTCCTCTTACCTATTTCTTATAAATGCCTATTTGATTAAATTTAATTTATTACCTTTCTTTCAATATTTGCAAATATTGCTTTTTTTGTTTGTTTCATTAGTGATCATTTTCCTTCCTCCCCCTTGCTCTCATAGCTGGAGAGTATTGCTGGACTATCATATGAAAGCATATGATGTGAATTATTTTCCTTACCAGATCTTATACTTCCCACTCCACTTAAATAAATATCTTAGAGTACTTTTTCTCCTCTTTCAGCATTCTTTCTCTCCTGCTGTCCAGTTCTACTTCTCTCTTCATCTTTTTCCATCGTGAAATTTTCTATTTTGGTCTATTATTTGGTTCAGTCTTTTTCGTGTGGATTTTCCTGTATCAAGATACATAAACTGTAAACTCTTGTGTATCTACAAATGTCTTTCCTTTCATGATGAGAGGTGAATGATATCTTGTCCAGATAATGAATTCTTCAAGGTTCTCGTTTTAGCATAATCTTTCGATACTATTTAATTCTTTTTGTAGCTTCTATTATTGCAGATGAGAAATCCAATACAAGTTGATACTTTTTCCTTTATAGATAATTTGTTCTTACTGCTTGGAAACTTCTGAGATTTCTCTCTATATCTTCTAGCATTCAAGAATTTTACCAAGCTTGTTTTAAATTACAAAAATTTTCTTCTGATTGCTTTAAGTTGTTGCCTTCTTCAATTTGTTATGTTTTCCCCTTTTGAAATTGGGAGAAATGCTAATCCATTGGATTTGAACTTGACTTCATTTCCTTTTGAATTTATTTTTAGATATTTCTTAGACCTGGTTCATTCAGACCCCTAATTCAGATTTTTATGAGAGACTGTCTTCCTTATGGGGAGTCATATTTACATTTCCAGAAAGACATTTTTATTCTACTCTTAACACTTGATTTATGTTGTCACTAACTCCTCTAGCAACAATACGCTTGTTCTGGAGGCTGCTGTCCTCTGAACTATTGGATGGTTTATTTTTTTAAGTCAGCTTATTGGCACATTCTAAATGACAGGCGTCCCACGGACGGTGAAAGATGAAGCTACCTCTACCTTCAGGAGCCTATAGATTAGAGCAGAGAGGCTGCCAGGTCCTGGTGCAGGTCCTGAAGGAAACCACCCTGCTCTCAGGTCTCCTAGTACTCTTACAGCCTAAGAATCCTGCACAGATTTATCTTGGCTCTGTGAGGTTAAAGAGGTTTGAGCCAGCCTTGTTTTCTGTTCAAAGACCCACAGATCTGCAGCCATCCAGCATTTCCTAATGCCCACTGCTCCAAGTTCTAACTAGCTCCCTGGTGATATTCTTTGCTTCTCCCTTGGGGAAAAAAGGCTCTTGTTATTTCCCTCTGCTAAAATCTTACCAGAGCGCGATGCCTCATTTCCACCCAGCCGCTCAAGGAAGCTAGTAACCAGGAGGCTCCCAGGAGACAGATACATTAGAGCTGAAAATGAAAGTATTGGGAGCTCTGTTTTTGTTAACATGTTACCAAACTGTCTTTTAACCCTAAAAGTGTTTTTGTATAACTCAAATTAACATTTATTTGAATCTCTTACTCTATCAGGCAATGTTTTACTCTCAATCGATTCAGTATCTTCCCATATTTTCCTTGGAACTAGGTTATGGTTCTGGAGTTCTTGTGTGATGCTAAGATGTTGAGGCAAGAGAAATGAGCACCTGACTGCATCATCTATCCATTTTCATACCCACATAGAGTCAGACTGTCTGCGTCAGTTTTTATTGCGTGTTCTAACACTATTGTCATGTTATAAAAAGGATACATAAAAGACAACAAGGGTAGGGTGTCTGAGGCCGCAAAGGCCATGCTTTGAAGATTAGTTAGGGCTCATTTAGAGGAATAATGTCACCAAGAATATATGTGAATAAGAGACTGGGAGAGGTCCTGGAGAGAGAGAGAATCTTAAGGGAGAGAAAGTAAAATGTACAAGCTTGTTTCAGTAACCACACCTTTTTGCCAGAATCAAGAAATAACTTGAGTATGGCTTACTATCTTTTGCTCACATTGTCCTCCAGCCTAGCTCCAAGTTCAAGTCCTGGAAGTTGAGGGCTGGAGCAGAACTAAAAATCCTGTTTTACTGGAAACTGAGTAAAACACAAAGCAGTAACATTGGGCCCTCCACAACAAAGATAAGTAATTTTGTTTAATTGGGGACGTTGTTGCTGCTTGTTTGTTTTCCTAATTTCAGCTGGACCCATTTTAAGGCCAGTACTTTATCATGGGCATCAGCAGTGTCAGCAAACCTGGGGCAGAAGCAACACAGCTGACGGAGGAGTCAGATTTCCTGCAATCTCAAGCAAAGGGGAAGGATGCCAGGTGGTAATCGTGTCCTGAGCTGAGCAACCCTCCACCAGCCCCTCTCCTCTCCTGGAAATAACTGAGGAACAGGCTGTGCAGAACTCAGGGCATCTCAGAGGCACATATGGAAAAGACCAAGCCTGATTACTTGTAGTTATTGTGTTTGCATTTTTACCCTTAGCCTCTGAAGTATAAAAAGACACAATCTTATCAAAATTTGACCAGCAAGGAACCTGGGTCACCAGACCACTCTCCATAGTTCCACAAGGAATCAATGACTGGCCCAAAGACTAACCTGATTTCTCTAGCTTGTAACCCATACTGTCATCTCTTTTTCACTTAGAGAAGGAATTCTTCAAAATAAATCACCAGCAAAGAAAATTTTAAACACCTCGAATATTTGTTCTACTGATTATGTCTGCAGTTTTATGACAGAATTTGAAGACTTCAAAGGTGTTAGCTTCTCAGGCAGAATGATTTCTGGTCTTGTGCATGGCTCCCACGGTGGGGTGTTATGATTTGAAAAAGGAACACGGCCCTTATTCAGTGCAACTCCCACTTTTCCACTTTCTCAGGATATGGCTTAAGGCTTTCTGTTTGCTGCTCCCAGTGACAGACGCCTTCTTCTTATAATTGTAATTTGCAAGTCTGATTATTTTAAGAGTGAGACTAAAATTTCTGGTTGATAATTATAGTAAGTCAATGTGTTAATAACAGGATTTCGGTGTATCAAATTCATCGCTACAAAAAATCACTTAGAATCACTTAAGTGATTCTATAAGGTTGGTAGACTGTTATGGTAAAAGAGCTAATAATAGCTTTGTTATTGAACTTTCAGTAAGCATAATAGATTATACAAAACATTTAATTTAGTTCTTATGAAGATACCATGTTACATCCATCTTATAGATGAGGAAACTGAAATTTTCAACATATTAAGTAATTCCCCAGGTTATAAAACTAGAAACTGAAAAAATAAAAATTAAAAAATAAAACTAGAAACTGGTGAAGTAAGATTCAACTGAATATATCTAAATCCAGGTCTTTTTTATTTCTAAGCACACACCCACTCTTATTTCTTCACTCTACTGGCTCATTAAGAAAGAAAAGACAATATATTCCATCGCATTCAGGGACTCAAATATCCCAGACACAGTACATTTCATCACAAGGCCAATTCCTTAGGAAAACCATTCCATTTGCCAAGTAAATAATACAATATTAAACTTGCTAACCTTTTGGTCCACTTTCAGTTTGCAAAAGGGGCAATTTCCTTAGAAGCAGAAGGAATGAAAACCTGACTCATGAAAATAATATTAAATGTAATTCTGTGATGCCTTCGACCTTGCCTTTTGGCCTTAAGTCACTGCTAAGACAAATAAATCTCATGATATTCTCAAGACATAAAGAACAATCTTTGAAATTCATCTAATTACAAACAGAGGAAAATATATTTTTATACTTTACAGAGTATTTCTTTTCCAAATGCTATGCTAACCCTTTTTTATGGTATCATAAAATAATTCACATGAAGATTTGGCATTTTCAGTTGGTAAAAGCAGGTTTGATAGCATTATTTTCTGTTCTTCCTTTCTTGCTCACTGCCAGAACAAAGTAGATTAGCATTTTACATGTTCATGGTTACCTAAATAGTCAAGAACAAAATCAAGAAATAAAAACACTCATAAATATCTTCATTTTTCTGCTTATTTGTCCATAATTCCAACAATAATGTCACCTTGCATACAAGAAATACCCAATGAATCTGTGTTGAATAAGTCAATTAATGAAATCTGGATCACAACAGATTGAAATCAATAACATCTCTAGACATAGTGGATTATTTGAATACATCCGTCCTGCTTCGGGGATCTGACAACTATTTTGGTGCATTACCTATGCTGTACTGTGTATAACTGTGATGGCTCCCTAAAGTTGACAGGCGGACATAAGGACTTAACTGGCCAATCAGAATTCTCCCAAGATTTTAACTCTTGAGCATCTAGGACAGAGTTCACCCCTCTCAGAACAGGTAGCCTAACAAGATGCGTAAGCAGCCCTCATCGCCTAGACCTTAGAGATTACTCTGGGCCTTATGTAATTTTGAACCTGTTTCTTTAGTTTACCTGTCGACTCAATTAGCTCTTCAGTGCCAGTATGGTAAGACGTCCTTTTGGGTATAGTTAGCTGCAATTGATTTCTATTACTTAAAACTGAAGAACATAGTATTTTCCAGTCTCCTCTTATGATACACAAAATTATAGCAAAACCTAAAGGTAAGAAAAAATCTGGTTAGTCTACAAAAGCATTAGCCAGCCTTGACTATATAAGAAGGCTGTGATCACCAGGCAACTGAGTAATCGGAATTCCAAAGAGGCAGAGCACATGGAACTTTTGACCTTTGGTAGACTGTGATGCTAGCTGGTGACCATCATATAAATAGGTAATAAAAACAATAGCTAAAATAAATTTTTAAAAAGCTTTTTAATCTGTGTATGAGCTAACATGTCGATTTGGGATATTTGGAGATCCCAGAAAAAAGAAGAAATTTCACTGATCTTCAGGCATTTGATGTTCACAGAAAGAATGAGAAATCTGAACGAGCCAGCTCATTGGCACAGGTGTGAAGGTAATAATTGACAACTGTCGGGGGATAGGCAGAAGGCTTTAATTGCTTCAGGTTCTTTTTCTTCTATAAAGTAAACACCTAGAATCACTGAGAAAGGTGCAGCAAACCTTCTTGCCTACCAAATACAGCCAGACTCATCACATGAGGAAATAGTAGAAGCAAGGCAAGAAATAATCTTGGATTTCGTATCTCACACTTCTACCAATCAGAAGTCAGCTGGCCCTGGGGAAAAACAGGATCCTCCTGCACAAAACCAACTCCAGACACAAGATAGTTTCATCATTACTGGGAGAATGTGCAGAAATACTGAGAAAGCACCGCTGCCACGGCCCAGCTGCACAGAGCCTGACTCATAATGAGCCCACAAGAGAACAACAGAGACTCTCTCCCTGAAACAGTGTTCCACCTTTGAGGAAGGTAGGAAAAGCGTACAGTGCAGTGGTGGGCAAACCTATGGCACACATGTTATTGTGTTTTTCTTTTAGGACAAAAGATGTTAGTATATGAGTTGTTTTTTCTGAACTAAAACCTCAGTATTCAGGTTTGATTGCAGTGTTGGCACTTGGCGATAAATCAGTGGGTTTTGGCTTGTAGTTTGGCCCTCGGTCTCCAGAAGGTTCCCTGTCACTGATCTAGAGACTCCTGCAGCACAGGTGTGTGGAGCTGATTGAATGCTGAAGGAAGAGTGTAAACAACGAGAGAAACCTTCGGCACCCTGACTCCTTTCCCAGGCAATGTAAGGTAGTAGTGGCCCAACTGCTAAAGAAATCGGAAACCTGTTGAGCACCAAAGGCAACAAAAGTAAAAACGGTGCTGCACTCCTGACTAGACTGACCCACCTCTACACTAACGGGCTGATAATAAAAGGCCTGTCCACATCCAGGCATAAATACGATTCACCTGCATCTTTACTGGTGTACCTTAATCCCCAGTATTCGCTAAAAAATTAGAAGACTAAAAAGCAAGGAAAAAACAACCTACTGTGAAGATATAAAGACCATAGCACAACTAATTCAGAGATTACCAAAATATTAAAGTCATTAAATATAATCTTTGAAATAATTATGATTAATGTGCAAAAAGATCATATGCAAAGATCGACATGTAACAGCCAAAGAAAAACTTCAGGAAAAATACATCAAGATATACGTTTTTTGAGAAAATTATATCGCTAAATAAAATATCAACCCTAATCAAAGCAACATTTAACTATTTGAGATTTAAAACAAATTCTGGGGGCCCAAATTCATACTAGAAAGAAACGGTCTGTGGAACGCTGTATGTGACCCATCTGGAAGGATGACTGGATTGTATACAGAATATGAGAGAAAGAGAGGCGTTAAGAATGTTCCAGTTCATCCCGACTAATGGGAAGTATGGGATTGCATTGACTGAGCCCAAGAAGCCCATCAAAGAACACTGTAAGAGACGGGAGGGAATAGGAAGTCTCCTTTTGGACATGTTAAGCTTAGGATGCTTGTTAGACATCCAGGAGAAGGAGTCAAGTAGAAAGTGGGATACGTGACTCTGGAATTTGAAAGATACGTCTGGAATGGAGAAATAAGGTTGAGAGTTAAAATTATACAGATGAATTAAGTTTTCAATCACCTGTATTTGATTGGCCATTTTAAAGACCTAGAAATATGAACTGGGTATGGCGGCACACACCTGTAAGCCCAGCACTCAGGAAAGTGAGGCAGGAGGATTGTGAGTTCAAGGCCAGCCAGCCTGAATTACACAGCAAGACCCTGTCTCACAAAAACCCTGGAAATGTGGGTTTTTACAAAATGAACAATCATGAGATTCTTTTACAAGTTTTTGAGCTAATTTGTTTTTTGCAAGCTAAACAATTTAATGTGAGAAAATATCACTTTCTGTGTGTATAGTATTTTTTAAAAAGGTTCACAGTGCTTAGCCATGAAAGAATTTTCATTTAGCAAGATATACTGTATACTGATGAGAACTTGATTGCTTTCCAAAGTTTTGTATATTTGAAATATGAATTTTGGCTGTACTTTTATAGCAGCAATGACAGACTTCTAAATATTTCTTCATGACAACCGTATTTTCTCATGTTAAAACATGTAACATTTGGAGGCTTGCTGACCCTGAAGGGACTTCCTCTGTGAGGGATAGCGAATTTCTACAGTGCAGGCAGCTTACCTGCCAATTCGTCTTTCTTGTGTAATTCAACAAATCCAGAGTCCATGTCCCCATTTCTGTTAGGATGCTCTTGTGCTCTGGGCCAGTGTCCACCTGCTCTGTTCACTGCAGCTCCAGGTATGAGGCAACTCAGGACCGTCCCGCCCTGGGGCCATTCCACCTGTTTCTAGGGATCTTTGATTACAAACATTTTCCCTTGCAACGACTATTCCTGGGTCTTCTTGTCTTACCATAACTGATTAAAACAAATTCTGGGTATTTAATTGACATATTTTACATTTCACTTCATGGTAACAGCTTTTATTGTAACAGTATCATTAAAAAAAAAAAAGCCTTGCTTTAAAAAGGGCAAAAATCCTCCAATTTTAGATTTCCTTAATGTCTCCCTGGCTTTTTACTTTGGGGAACAAATGATACATTTTCATTTCTGGTTTGCTACTGCAGGGAGCATAAACTGAGAAAAAGTTTTCCATCTTTACCATGTAACATAACAGAAAAACCAAGACATGAAGTTTAAGTAGATAGAAGTTTTTGATACTATTTCTCTGTGTGTGTGTGTGTGTGTGTGTGTGTGTGTGTGTGTGTGTATGACTAGAGTGAACCCAGATCCTTTCACTGTGCTACATTCCTGGCTCTTTTTATGTTTTTATTTTGAGACAGGGTCCCACTAAGTAAATTGCCAGGCTGGGCTCAAACTTGCGGTCCTCCTGAGTGAGCCTCCTAGAATGCTCGCGATCAACAGGCATGTGCCACCACATCCAGCATGACATTTTCCCCCTTTTCTCTGAGCAATTCTCTATTATTCTTTGAAATGATTCAGAGCTTGCTTCAATTCTACTGTATTTTCCAGTTTTCTGACAATCCTGAACAGCCACTTTACTTTTACCGCTCTTCTTTATATCTCAAATTAATGCAAGTTGAGACTTACTGAATTGCTCCTTTGATGTCATTTCATTGAAGTCATTAATAAGGAGGTTAATTATATTTTTCTGCAGGGTAGGGGACATAGACAGCTTTTGCCCTTAGCTGTTCTCTTGTGAGAGGAAATGAGAAGCAGGCTGAATGTTTGTCTTTTATGGGTGGTTTTTACAATGACACAGCCTGCAGGCAATTCTTTCTTTCACGTGCTCATATTCTGGCATCACTCACTGGATCACTTTGGCCCATGATAATGGGAGAAGATACCCCAAGCCTCAGAAGATTTTACTGCCATGTCTGGAGACTAATATGAAGTATCCTTCCAGGTCTCTGTCCCTTCAATTTCGGTGTCACGGAAACATGCAGTATATATATCCATAGATGAGGAAACTAATGAGTGTTCTTGGGATGTCATTCTGTGAAGAGAAGTCAGAATCGTTAAACTGCTGGTTGATTTTTTGTGTACCTCAAGAAATCTTAATAGTTTTTGGAAATACTTCAATTGAATACTTCCAAGTATCCATAACAATAACAGCTAATAAAAATAATAGCTACCTCATATGCATCATGTCCACTGGGTGGGCTATTAGTATTTGTTTAGTGTTAATGGAATTCTTAAGTATTCTGATTTCCTGCCAAAGTCTAAGTCTTATGGATGATACAAAATTTAAAAATTCTACTATCCAATTTTCTATGCTATTTTCTTTTCTGTTAAACAAAATGCTTACTGATCCTTAATCTGTAAATCCGTTACCATTCCTGACTAGCACATGTGTAAGGTCTAAATTTATTCTGAGTACTTCGTACAGTAAATCCGTAATGGGGTGATGTCTCAAACTGAAAGACATCCAGTAAGGAACTAAAGAGAGGAGAAATGTAACTGAGGATAAATATTTGCAAGATGAACCAGTCTTTAATGTATTCCCCAGCTCTCTGACGTGCCTTGAGTGGTTTCTAAAACCTGGCTTTGATGACAGTGTATAACCTCTTGTAACAGTTCTGTGATGAGAGTATTATTAGCAGCTCAATTTTACAAATGAGGAAATGGAGGTTCAAAGGTAAGATAATTTGTCCAAGTTCCTAACTATAGGAAGTAGTAACAGGAACTTAAATTTAAATGTGCATTTCTAAAATGATTCACTGCACGTTTCTATCTGTACCAAACCCAAAATTTGGCAATTATCTGGGTCTCTCTTCTCATTTAGTCTTCGTGCTCAAACAGCCACCGAGTCTTATGCTTTTGATCTCTCTAATAGTATTCCATTTATTCTCATTTCTCTAGTACTATTGCTCCTGCACTAGTTCAAAGATCTTTTGGTTCTTTCCAAGATGGCTCTTATTTCTAATTATTATCCAGCCTTACCTCAAATTTTTTCTCACTTCTAATCCATCCTCTGTGTTATTGTCCAGGTGATTTTAGCAACCCAAATTTGGCCCTCCCTCTTCCATATTTAAAGTCTTCATTGGCTCCCCAAAGCCTCCAAATTAAATCCAGACTGTCACTTTCATATAAAAGCCCTTTAGAAATTTACTCTCTCTTTATCTTTTTTGTTTTAGTCTGATCTTGCCAACTCCTCTACTCTGTTGCACAACCCCCATATGAAAATAAGTCTTATCTCCCAACATCCATGCAGTTCTGATCATGGATTTGCAGAGAAATCTGTGTTATAGTTATTCAAAATTTTACTCTTAAAGCATAAAGTCTTTATCGACTATATTTTGGTAGCCATTGATATTTGTGTTGTTGTAAGTCTTCACAAGCAAAGATAAAACATAAGAATGTGTCATTTTTCTGCAATGCTACAGATATACCTTCTACAAATAAGTGGGAGCTTGTTTTCTATTTCTACAGTGAAGTTGGAATACTCTGATATTTGGCAGAAAGATGCCTTCCAAAATAAGTGCTATATAAAAGGGTTTTTCTTGCTCCTTAGAAGGTGTTTACTGTGTGAAATTGTCAAATATCAAACCACGACTACAACATTACTCAATAAATATAGTAAAAATAGTTGCTGTTCCTCCCTTTCAGGTTCATCTTTTCCAGCCTTAGCCATATTCCCTGCTGTAAGCAATAAAATGGAGTAGAAACTGTGATGCCAACCAAAAGCAGAACTTTTAAGAGGTTTTATGTGGTTGCAAATTCCACAATTCTGTTAATGGCTGCATACATGGCTTCTTCTTCAGCTGATCCACAAGAAAAGAGCATGTGGCCCAGACTTTTATTCAATCTACAGCTAATATGTAACGAGAATAAAAAGGAAACCTTTTTTCTCCCCTTTGGCAGGCCATCAAGATTTTGGAATAATTTGTGACTCCAGCCTATCTAACAAAATAGACTGATGTAATTGGGACTTTGATATTTTCCTGCTCTCTACTCTAACATAGAACATTATTTATATCTTCTCATCTAAAATCATTCAAGCATCATTTATTGGTTTTTGTGTGTACTGCAGTAGGGTCTTGGTCCATATCTTTAAAATTCAAAGGAGGAAACCTGGCCCTCAAAAGTCTTAGTTTTGGACAGAATCTTGATGTTACGTGGCCTAATTCCTTATGCAGCACTAGATTAGTCTATATGATATCTCTGACAAACTTCTGTTTAAGTAACCATAGCAGGGAGAACCTCACGCCTTGCCAGAGCAGCCTATATCATTTCAGACAGTTTTGTTGGAAATTTTTTCCTTACATTTAGTGAAATTTGTTTTTCCCTTGATTCCTATAGGTAGTCATTCTGCTTTCTGTGGTTATTTGTTTCTCTTGCCCTCCCCCTTTGTCTGCTCTCCTCTCGTTTCTGGATCGTTGAAATGTTTTTTACAAGTTATGGTTTAAATTCTTCATCACTAGAGTGGTTGTTCTCACCCGAAAGCACTATATGTGTGTGCTCAGATGTCTACAGAAATCCAAGTATATTTTGATACTTTGTGCAGAGTACAGAAAGCCTATCATTTCCTTTTCTTCTAGACTCTATGTTTCTATGCAAGCTAAACCCATATCAACTTTTTTTTGACATTTAATCACATTGCATGAATAGAATATTTAAACAAAATTTTAAGTTTAAAAAGGAAATAGAAAAAAACAGAAATACAAATGTAAATAATATTATAATGATGGATAGGGATAAGAATTTTGTGTTATAAACAGACCACTTCCATATCTTTAGCTGATATTATATGATCATTTCAGGTCCTCATTAGTTCTTGGATTTCTTGCCTTTGAATTCTCCACCTAGACAACCTTCATAAATGTTTTCTCCTTAGAGAGGTGTACACCTCATTCTGTTCCATCTAAATTGTACTTTCCACAGCATTCCCCGTTACCCTTATACAATTACTTTTCTTCAGTTTTGTTTCCAATGGTGCTTTTAGAGCCTTCTATTGAACCACTTTCCTCACTGCATCATACTTATTTATATGTCTATACACATCACCACTAAGGACAATGTCAAAATTAAAATTTTATTACTTGCACTTTAAAAATACATGGCTACTTGGGCATAATAGTATGCACCTGTGGTCCCAGCTACTTAAGTGATTGAGGCAAGAAGATTACTTGACCCCAGGAGGTTTTTGTTTGTTTGTTTGTTTGTTTGTTTGTTTTGTGCTGGGGTTTGAACTCAGGGCCTTGTGCTTGTGAGGCAAACACTCTAACCACTGGGCTAAATCCCCAGCCCTGACCCCAGGAGTTTGACATCAGTCTGAGCAACATAATGAGATTCCTGTCTCAAGTATACATACTGTATAAATACATGGCTAACATTTATTTATTGTTTACCGCATGCCAGATACCATATTAATCATTACATTGTCTGGTTTAAATTGTCACAACCCTGTGAAGTAGGTGATATTATTATCCACATTTTACATATGGCCAATGAGGGCTGAAAGGGTTAAATAACTTGCCCAAGGTGGCATAGGTAATAAGAGGAAGAGTGGGACTCAAACACAATCTCTCTGCCTTCAGTTTATTATGTATTGCAAATACTAGGGAAAGATTTATAGTTTGAGTCAAAAAATATTTTTTCTTGAAGCTCTGAAATCATGAATATAACAAAAGTAATTTGCTCACTAATGTTTCAAATAAAACATAAAATGAATGGTAAAGGACAATCTTCCTTTAAAAAAAAATGAATGAAGGGGTTGGAGATTTAGCTCAAGTGGTAGAGCCCTTGCCTAGCAAGTGCAAGGACCCGAGTTCCGTCTCCTGCACCCAAAAACAAACAAACAAACAAAGTTCCATATAGCCATCACCATTTTCAACAAGTATCCACTTGCTATCAGTGTTGTATTTATTCTTTTTGTTATAACATATTACTTATACAGATTAGTGGGTTTCACAGCATTTTTTTTGTGGTTATAGCTACTGAACAAGTCAAGGCTTTACCCTGAAATCTTGTCTTTTTCTTGGAAGGGCCTTGGACATTCATGTCTCAAGGTTCTTTACTGCTGCTGTCAGTCTCTGCTCCACCCTTTAAAGGCCTGAATAGGCTACTGCTGCTACCTCTAATGCTAACATTACCCTTCCCCCAAAGTTATTAGAGCTTGAGCAAATTATTAAGAACATTTACTTTATTTAATACTAAGTTCTCACATCTACAATATTTACTTCAAAGAATTATCGAGAGCTTCTTATTCTGTGTGTTTGTGTGTGTGTGTGTGTGTGTGTGTGTGTGTGTATAGACAGAGCAGAGAGAAAGAGGAGGGAAAGATAGGAATGGGAGAAAAAGGAGTAAAAGGGTCAAGCAAATGGTGTACTAGTAGCTTCCCTATTACTCAGTTTCCTGGGGCAGTTAAGAAGACGAGGCAAAACTATTCCCCCTATAATCCATTGTAATAACTTTGAAAGAAGTAAGTTTTTAAAATCTGTGATAATGGGTAAATATTTTACTGTATGCATTCCAAGCAAATATGCTCTGGTAGCAACTGATAAAATATAAAATGAAATTAAGTAGACTAATTTAACAGCATTTATTGTTTATTGGATTAATGGCTTTGATATACCAAGTAAATTGAAAAAAAAATGGTTGGAAATATTCTAACCAAGTTGAATCATTTAGCATTGAAAAGAAATGGTGATAGCTACACCAAATCTTCAGAGCAAAGGAAGTAACCCAGAAAATAATGGAGTTACAGGCAGGGATTAGGATTATTATAAACTGTGTTTCCTCAGAATTCATATGCTAAAGTTTAACTTCCATTGTTGTTATGGGGCCTCTAAGAAAGTAAAGTGAACTGAGGTCATTAGGGTGGAGTTCTGACCCAATAAATTCAGCACTTTTATAAGAAGAGATGCCAGAAAGCTAGTATTCTCTTTACTATAACTTTCTCCTCTGATCCTCCATGTGCACACACTGAGGAAAAATCATATGAGAATATACAGAGAAAGTGGGAAGAACCTTCCTACAAAACAGGAACTGAATTAGCCACAACCTTGATTTTGGACTTTTGGCCTCCAGAAGTCTGAGAAAATAAATTTCTGTTGTTTAAGCCATCCAGTGCATGCATTTTGTTATGGAAACTTAGTAGATTAATGCAAGAACCTTGGGAGTGGCAGGCAATACTAGCAAAAGCCAAAGTGTGCATCGTAAGGCAAACAGTATCAGAAGACTACATCTTCACTGAAAAACTCCAGGGCCAGGACAGTCCACTGGAGTAAGGTATAACCTAGAATTTTTATTAAAACTCCTGGGTAGAGAACAAAAACAAGTGATATTTAGGGAATGGGGAGTTAATAATAATAATTGTAAGCATTTATCATATTTTCTGTATGCCACAGGCCTAATGTATAGCAGTATGAAGTTTACAGTTAAGTGTTGACAGGAGTCCTTTTTATGTCTTTGTCAGTGAATATATATTGTTCATGATCCTTTCATTTATTCTAGGTAGGGGAAACTCTTAATCTCACCACTTCCCATGTCATAATACATTTGATTCCCTGAAGGCTATTGCAGCAGGAGAAATCAATGGAAGCCAATAGAACTTCCTCAATCTAGGAAAATACTAAACCAAAAGCAATAACACATCTCTAGAGGGACTGCAGAGATTAGTGCTACCATCAAGCATTTGAAGGATGCAGAGGTGGTAATTCCTACCACATCCCCACATTCAACTAGTCCGTTTGGCCTGTGCAGAAGACAGACGGAATTTGGAGCATAGCTGTGGGTTCACATAAGCTGAGTCAGATGGTGACTCCAGTTGCTGTGCCAGATGTGGTTTCACAGCTTGAACAAATTAACACATCCCCACAGTATCTGATATGCAGCTATTGATCTAGCTAGTGCCTTTTTCTCCATTCCTGTCATTAATACTCAGTAGAAACAGTTTGCTTTCAGATGGAAAGGCTAACAGTATACCTTCACTGAACTACCTCAGCAGTACATCAACTCTGTAAACCTATGACTAATTTAGTTTGCAGGAATCTTGAATGCCCTTCCTGTCTATGAATTCCACATTGTTTATTACATTGACAGCATTATACTGAGTGGACTTAGTGAACAAGAAAAAGCAACTATGTTAGACTTATTGGTAAGATACTGACCTGTTAGAGGGTGAGAGATAATTCAAAAAATATATAAAGACCTGCTATCATACTTCTAGGGAACTAGCGGTATAAGGCGTGTTGAGATATCGCTTCTGAGATACAGGATAAATTGTTGTACCTGTCCCTTGCTACAACCAAAAACAAGAGCACAGTGCTTACTCACACTGTGTACTTTCAAAACAACATATTCTCTGTATGAGCATGCTATTCTCACCCATTTATTCTATGATCTGAAAATCGAATTCTGAGCAGGGCCCAGAGCAGGAGAGGACTCTGCAATAAGTCTAGAGTGCTACACAAGTCTCTGACACTTGGGTCACAAGATCTGGCAGATCTAATGACACTTGAAGTCAGATAGGGATGCTATTTGGAGTCATTAGCTGGCACCTGTCTTAGTCACTTTGCTTGTTGTTGAACAAATTAACACATCCCACTTTGCTTGTTGCTGAGACAAAATATCAGATACCCAAAGTTAAAGGAGGAAAAGTTTATTTGGCTCAGTTTTCAGGGATTTCAGTTCATAATTGGCTGACTCCAAGGAAGGGTGGCATGGCAGAGGGGCATTAAGGAGGAGAAACCAATCACAGCAGGCAAGAGATAAGCAAAAGCAAGCAAGTGACAAGACACGACCACAGGTCTTTCTGCTACCCTAAAGGCTGGTAGCACTCACACCCTTAATCCTAGCATCACATCCTTGATCCCAGAACTGTGCCAAACCAATCAGTGGACCAATTTAGTAATTACATTTCCTTAATCCCAGCATCACACATTCTAGATCCAGCCATCTCTGAAAAAACCCCACCTATGACTGCATGAGGCTTTGGGGGGACATTTAGACAGAAACTATAACATTACGTAAAGGTGAATTGCTGTGCAGACCTCAGGATTTTGTCCAGTGAGCTCATGAGCAAAGTAGCTGTGGTGGCAGGGATGAAGGCCAAGTCAGAAATGTGGACTTCTCTTCACCAAGGTAGTACTGGATATCGCCACTTCCAAGTGCCCAATCTTCCAGCAGCAGAAATCAGCATTTGATCTCTGATATGGATTATTCAACAAAATAATCAATCAGCTATCTGGTAGCAAGCTGATTACATTGAACCACTTTCCTCATGAAAGGGACAACATTTTATTCATAATGAAATGGAAAGTAAACTTTGGATGTAGATTTGCTTTATGTGCATGCAATGCTTCTAGCTAAACTACTATTCAGGGGCTTTAAAGATGATTTAACCATTGTCATGGTACTGTACATTGAATTGTTTCTAATCAGGGAACTCATTTCACAGCTGAAGAAGTGCAGCGATGGACCCAAGTTCACGGAATTCACTGGTCTTACCATCTTCTCAACCTACTCTGAATAACTCATTGACAGAAGAGTGGAATGGCCTTTTAAAGACACAGTTATAGTGGCAGCTAGGCGACAATACCTTTTAGAATTGAAACAGAGCTCTGCAGAAGGGTATGCAGTTGTCTCTGGGTAGCCGTGGGTGATTGGTTCCAGAATCCCTTGCAGATACCGAAATCTGTGCATGCTCGGATCCCTTATGTAACATGGCATGTGGTGTTTGCATTTAATCTTTGCTCCTTCTCTTTTACACTTTAAATCATCTCCAGATTGCTCATAATAACTAAAATTAAAAAATGATATATAAGTAGCTGTCATGTTAAATTATATTATCATCATAAGGAAAGGTCTATCTGTACATGTTCAGTACAGGTGCAATTTAAAAAAAAAAGCATTTTCAATCTGCAGTTAGTTGAATCCATGGATGTGGAGCCCACAGATAGGGAAGGCTGACAGTATAATGTTGTATGTACTCTGAATCAGTGTGCAATGTACTGTGCTGTTTCTCTCATAGTCAAAAATCAAGGATCAGAAATTAAGGGATGGAAATAGAAATGGCACCATTCTCTATTACATGTAGTGACCCACCAAGAAAATTTTTAGCTTCCTGTTCCAGTAACTGTATGCTTTTCTGACCTAGAGGTTTCAATTCTAAATGCAAGAATTCTTCCAGTGGGAAACACAGCCATTCAATTAAACTAGAAGTTAAGAGTGCCACCTGGCTACTTTGGATTCCTCATACATCTGAATCAACAAAGAAGGGATTTACTCTGCTGTCTGGGGTGACCAATCTCAACTACCAAGGGGAAAATGCACTGCCACTCCTCAACAGAAGTCAGGAAGAGCATGTCTGAAGTACAAGACATCACATAGCGTGTCAGTGAGTAGTATCATGCCCTGCCAGACAGTACTACAAATGACCCAGATCCTTTAGAAACGAGGATTTGGATTTCTTCCTGCAGATAAACAGCCTGACCAGCTGAGGTGGTTGCTGAAGGCAAAGGGAACACAGAATGGGTAGTAGAAGTAAGTAGTTGTAAATATGACATATCACAACAAACAGTTCTGAAAATGAGAACTATAATCGTCATTAGTATTTTCTCTTCAGTTTTTATTAATATGTGTTTGTGTGTGGGAGGGACTTTGATTTTCTCTTTTATTCATTTTTCATGTAGCATAAGATGTCTTGACTTATTATCATAATATTTCGTCATGAAAGTATTTAAGATAAGAATGTCAAAGAGAAGAGTAAACATCACTTAAGGACTTTACATCTTCTGAGGAAGAAGTTAGTACAGTTTTAGTTGTACACAGGAGCGTTTTGTCCTGACCTCGTCTTTATTTGGAGATTAAGTATGGTTTAAGGAGATGTGTTATGTGTGTGAAATTGATAAGTAGTGGACCATCATAGTTAATCTTAAGGTCAACTTGACTTGGATACAGCATGCCCAGATATTTGTTTAAACTTTATTCTGAGTGTGTCTTGGAGGGTGTTTTGGGTGAAATTAACATTTGAGTTGATTGACTGAATAAAGCGGATTGCCCGCCTCAATGTTGGTGGACCTCATTTCTGGCTAACTGCTTGAGCTGGAACATCAGTCTTTTTCCTTCAGACTACAACATACCCCACAAGCTCTCCTGGTTCTCAAGATTTCAGACTTGGAAGAATACCCTGCTGGCTTTCCTAGATTCCTAGTTTGCAATCAGCAGATCATGGGACTTATCAGCATCGATCCATAATCAAATGAGCCAGTTTCTTATTTGATAGATGATAGATAGATAGACCAATAGATAGAGAGGTGATAGATTCATAGAGTCATAGATAGATAGATAGATAGATAGATAGATAGATAGATAGATAGACAGATCTCTACTTAGTTCCATTTCTCTGGAGAATCTTGACTAATACAAATATTTTGAGTCATATTTTATCCATTTCACAATGTACATCGAGTCATTTTCAAGTTCAAAAACCCTCAGCCTCTTCATTTCTGTCAAGCATTTTGTCCTTACTTTTTTCCTTTCAGTATCTGAATACAGGAGAAATAAAATCCTGAATCTACCAAATTCTATTTATGTGACATTAAGTGCTCTGAATCTCACTGTTTCACCTTTAAAATCAAGATAGTAATACTGTACTAGTAACCTCATGAGTAGTTATGAGAATTAAATGAGGTACAGTATATGAATGGTTAGAACAGGTTTTAGCACATAATAAATGTTCAATATATGTTAGTCATTATCATTATAATGGAAACAGAGCTTGTCAGAAACTCTTTGACACATTTTGGTAAAATGAGTAAATGTCAGGTGGTGGGAAACAAATAGACAAAAATGTAAAGCCTTGACATGTCAGTGAACTGTTTACAGTTCTAATAGTCTGTGGCATATTAAACTATTCCTTCCGAAGTGAAGGCCAAGTTGTTTCACTTAATCTGTCAGCTTCTGGCCCTTTCGTTGCTCTCTGCTCCTTACTTGCCTCTCTACTGATGATAACTCTTTGGTGTCTTGGAGTGCTTTGGACTGGGGATTACAGGCTACACACATGGACTAAAGTAAGTATTGGATTCTGACTTAAAGCTGTCACCAGATGCAGCTGTATCACTGAAGTACATCAACTTCCTTGCCATATCAAGCCTGCTACCGCACGCAACTTAATTGCTACTTGCCACTCCCTGATAGGGTTTTGATATGAGTCTGCAAGCAGTTGGCTTATTAGGCTTTCTGTGCAGTCTGACCTCTCTTCTAGTGTTAACCTGGTGCTTCCCAGCTCGCACATCACCACTTCAGCTCCACTTCAGATCATCAGGCATTAGATTCTCAAAAGGGGCACGCAATTTATATCTCTCGCGTGCAGTTCACAGTACAGTTTGTGCTCCTACAAGAATCTCATGCTGCCTCTGATCTGACAGGAGATAGAGCTCAGGCAGAAATGCAAGCGATGGGGAGTGACTCAAAATACAGATAAACCTTTGCTCACTGGCCTGATGCACGTCTTCTGCTATGAGGCCTAGTTCCTCATATGACATGAACTGGTACCAATCCCCAGCTCAGTGGTTGTCGACCCCTGCTGTATCTGGTCCCTTGTTTCAGGTGGTTTCCCTGTAGCTATTGTTACAGAGTTCATTCCTCCTAAGCAGACTTATCATACACAGACACGCTATCTTTTTAATTAAGTATTTTTGGAGCTTCTTTTGAAGGGGCTAAGGTTATATTCTGTATTCTGTCCTACTCCACATTTTTCTTTTATCATATCTATCTTCTGGTCATGCAGTTTCTGGTTTCAATGATCCAAGCCAAACCTTTTAGACATCAAAACAAACCAACTTTCCTCTCAAGGCCTATCCCTTACAAATCAAAAGCTCTTTGATTTTAGACTATAATGCTTGCTGAGTTTAAATAGTGCGCTTAACATTTGTATGAAACTTCTTTGTTGTAGATTTTATCTGCCTTGCTCCTCAGGTAATGAATATTAGACCAGTGGATGGAGAATTTAGGAGCAGATAAAATAACCTCAAGAAAAAAATTTAGAATAATAGAAATCTATAAATAGGATGATTTAATCTGGTGTGGAAGATACACCATGCATCTGCTTCAAACACATAAAACACTGCACAAATTACAAAGTACTCTTTTTAGCTGATTGGTGGACTCAACAGAAAGCAAAAAGCCATGGTGTCAGGGAATTAGCACAAATTCAAAATTAGAATGGTGATCGAGTTCAAGGCCAGCCTGGGTTGCATAGTGAGACCCTGACTCAAAAAACAAAAATCAAAACAAAACAAAACAAAAAATTACAATGGTGAGGAACAGATTACAAAGTTATCATTACTAAATGTAGTCTTTAAACTCAGAGGGTTAGAATTTTAATGTTTGCATTAGGAGTCAAATCCATGTTATAGCCACTGTGCTTGGATGGACATGGAATTGAGATAACTACATAGGCCTGAGGAAAAATATATGCTGACTTCCCCATGGATTTCTCAATGGATAAAGGAACAATGACAAAAACAACAAATGTTGCTTTCTACCCAGGATCATGAATGGAAAAATAGTTCCGGAAAATATATTTAGGATCCTAAATTTATACCACAGAGAAGCAAAACTTTCCAGTTAGAAGAGAAATAAGTCTAGGATCAAAGTAAACAAGCATGAAGTTTCTCATCAACAATAGTAATATAACAAATATGTGGCTGTATTCTAAGATCATTCTGTTCTTCAGAAAGCAGTAGATATTAACTTTAGACTTTGGCAAGTGTTATTTTAAACATCTGAAGTTCATCAATAAAGAGTAAAGTTTTTCTTTCTCATTTGTTAAACCCCTAAACATCAACGAAAGCAACAAACACCTATGAATTACTATAGAAAATCTACCAAAGTGGGCAAAACAATTATGGGAAAGGTTATTAACCCTTATTAAGGAACAAAGTGAGTGAAGAAAGATTAAATGCTCATGAATAAATAAATTCAATATTTTGTAAATATGAGTTTTCCCAAAATTAATCCATTAAAAAAATGAAACAGCAATCCAGATCCCAAAGGGCCTTTTACTGAATTTAGCAAGCAGTATGTTAGACAGAAATGTAAAGGATTGAGAAGCAAATAAACTAATGAATGTTTCCAACCTTCAAGATATTTAATAAACTTAAAAATATTAAAATACAAACATACGGAACCAAACGAAAACCTCAAAAACAGGTGCATGTATGTATGGAATCTTGGCATGTGACGAAAGTGGAATGAATCACTGCCAAAATGATGACAGAATCAATAAGTGCTGCAGAAAAAAACTTGTTACTCATATAAAAGTAATATATTTACCTCATATGTAAAAATATATTCAAAATAGGGTACATTTAATAAATAAGAAAAAAACTTCGCTGAAAACAGGAAAATAAAATCAGGTGTTTCTTGTACGTGAGTGAGGTGGAGGATATGGAGTTTGTCCTGTAGGCTGAAGGAGATATTGGAATGTTTTATGCATAGGAATAACATGAAACATTTAAAAATTAGCTGAACTTTGGAGATTGACAGGAGATGTTTATAAACCTAACCAGATGTTTATTTTATTTCAGCTGCTGTTCTATATGAAGTTTTGTTGCTGGTGCAAATCAACAAATCTCTGATGCTTGGATACAAGCTCTTTATCTGGCATAAGAATCTATTTTACAAACCTATTAGTACAACTATCACAAACATTTTCTTTTCACCCACTAAATCCAACAATACAGCTTCATACACCTATCACAAGGTATGATCAAAATATATGGTGAATTTTTACATTAAAAAATTTTATTACAGTAAAAGACATGCCACCAATATGCTCTCCTTGCTTCAAACACATTTATCCCATTCTTCTCACTGCTTTCAAAGCAGTTCTGGAAGTTTTCTTTCATGAATATACAAGGTGTGATAAGAAAAAAATACAGTGAGGGTTTGGGGATTTAGCTCAGTGGTAATGTGCTTACCTAGCAAGCGCAAGGCTCCAAGTTTGATCCCCAGCACCACTACTCCCCTCAAAAAAAAAAAAAAAAACAGTGAATGCTGCTGCTAAGTGCCACCCAACAGAAACACAGGCTTATAAAAAGATTATGGTGTCTCATCTGTCTTATTCACCTCTTCTGGCACTATGAAACTTCTGACTCTTCCCTTAAATAAAAATAACCATAAAAGCTAAATGTTTTGAATTGATTCAAGACATCAAAGGAGCCATGATGGTGCAACTAAAACCATGAAAGAGAACTTACAGTACCACTTTCAGAAAGTGGCAAGAAGGACAAATATATTCGCAAAGAGGGGGCACATTTTTACAGGGCAATGTGTTTAATACTGTAAATTTAAAAAATTTATACACTGACCATATACTTCAATCATACCTTGTATAACTCGTAAGCCCATGCCAAAATCTAGGTTTCAATAACTTTGATTGTGTCTACATTTCATAGGATCTGATTATTGTCCATTTCATTGGTAATATGCTGATCGATCTGGTAAAAAAAAAATCGGAAACTTTCCCATACATGTCAGGTAGTGGGAAATAAATCCCAAAATGTTCAGAGGCCTGACACTTCAGTGAAACTTTCAGAGTTCATGACCAATTATTTCTTCTAAGGTGAATGGTGAATTATATCTTGTCTGATTCATCACTAAACATAAACCATTGTAGGCTTCTTTGGATTTTGGAGGTCATATATATACTCATTTCAGCATACTATTCCAATCTATTTCCAGTTTAACAGCAGAAGTTGCTGATTTTGAGTAGCGTAGAGAAGAAATTAAGGTATTGGAATAGGCCAGACTGCTATGCAAACTGCTCTGTCTCTTGGGTCACATAGAGGAAAGACAAACTATAGCAAGCACTGTAGGTAGCAGACATGGATGCTGCATCCTTTGATATATGCCTGCACATAAATTACAATGCAGTAGCTAAGATTTTTGCATATACTTATGCCACTACCTGCATATAACTGTGCTTCTTCAAAAACATCAACAATAAAACAAAACAAACAAGAGAAAAAAAAAAAAACAGCACCTGGAGTGTTATTGAGCCCTTGTAGAGACTGAATCCTGTCTTAATATGGGCAATAAAACAATATGCAACCTGAACCGCGCAGCAAAAATGGATCATTGTCTAACCAACCAAGTCAAAATGTTGGTTGTGCACAATAGCATTCCATCATAAAATAGAAGTAAAAAGTATGAGACAATTTTGAGAATGTGCTAAAGGTACAAGTAAATTGCAAGAACAAATAGCCCAAATTCCTAGGCTCCTTGTCCCGATACATGCCTCTCTCCTCTTATGAGGAGTTCTCTATAGATAAGTGACTTAGTAATAAAGAATGTTTGACTTATATTTGGCTATGATATGGCGACAGTACAAAGATGGACAGGTACAGCACCATAGCCCCATTCTGGGGTGACCATGAAGAGAAATAATTCCGGCAGGCAGAAGTTTAACCAATGTATCTTGTGGTTCATTTTGGCAAAAATAAGAGATGCCTAGAGGTAAAAATCTAGACTAAGTAATGGGCAGTGACCAATGGTTTGGCTGAATGGTTACAGAATTGGTATGAATACAGTTAGGCAGCTGGTGACAAGCAAGTCTAGAGAAAACGTACATGGATAGCAGTCTTTGAAAGTGAGGATATTTGTGGCTTAGGCGAGTGTGTATCAAAGAACAAGTTCACAAAAAGGTGGCCATTAGCCACCCTCTTTTCCTAGGCAGCTCATCCTTGCCAATGCAATCATGGCAAAATGTCCAAGGCAGCAAAAATGGTGTGATATATTTGCTTAGTAACATGGATCTCCAATCACAAAGGCTAAACCCACCAACAGCAGAGACATCTCTGACCCCCAATATGGTACCATTCTTTGGAGAAACTCAAGAAACTCCCAATCTCCTGGCTGATTATATTGCTTATTTCTCTCATGGAAGATGGAGTACTTTGTTCTCACTATAATAGACACTTAGTCTGAGTGTAAATTTGCCTTCCCTGCCTACAATGTTTTTCCCAAAGCCACTATCTATGAACATAGAGAATTTCTTATTCGTCCTGATTATATTCTGCACAACAGCAGTTCTCATCAAAACCTCGTTTATGGTAATGGACAATTCTCTGTTCTTATTATGTATTCAACCTCCCTGAAACAGATGTCCCGATAGAATGATAGCATATTGTTTTTGAAGAGTCAGTTAAAGCATCCACTAGATCTCAACACCTTGCAAGGATGGGGTTATATCTCATGGGATACAATGTATGTGTTAATCCAGGGACCAATATATGATCATTTCTCTCCCATTTCTGAGAATTTGTGGGTCTGGGAAACAACAGGTTGAAACATGTATGCCACATTTCAGTATTACTCTTTTTTTATTTTTTATTTTTTACCAATAAAATGTGTTGGTACATTTTATACATCATGATCACATTCATCATGGTTATTTTGTACCTGTACATGATGTATCTTTCTTTTCTCCCCTCCCCCCATCTCTTCTGCTTCCCCCCTTCCCTATTTACAGCAGGTTTATTTATATTTTTGGGGACAGGACTAGGATGAGCTAGATGAGTGAGGCACTTATCTAGAGTATAAAATATAAAGGATGCCAAAAAATTTTGAAATCAAGGGAAATTATATTTTTAGGAACTATTTTAAAATCAAAATCAATGTAAGAATCATAATACAGAACATTTTTAATTAACAGCAAACTGCTGTTCGTTTGCCTTTTGACTCTGTTATTTGTAAAGGGATTCATTTCCAGTCAACCTGTTCCTAGCCTATGCAACCATCATGCCCCACATCAAGTAGGTTTATGAGAATTGACAATGATGTGCAAACAGTACAAGAAATCTGGGGCTAACTGTGTGGTTTTGTTAACTTTTTATGTTTGGTTTAAATTACAGACAATATTTTGACAAGTGTATATAGGGCTGAATATTTTTCTTCTTTCTGTAGGCAGTGCCCACTTGGGTTTCTGGCCCATTTGATGGTGCTGCTGCTGCCCACACTCAGGGAAGATATTCCCCACTCGGTTCTTTGACCCACACACCAGTCTTCTCCAGAAACACATCCAGAAATATTCTTTACCAGCTCTCAATCCAATCCAGTTGACACCCAAAATTAACCATCATAATTTTTCATGAAAAAAAAATGAAAACAACTGTTTTTGTATTCTAAAGTTTGGTGTAGGGCAACAGACATTGTAATAGCTCATACTTGACCCTGGTTTTCCAGTGAACTTCATTGGTGCAGTGTACCACCAGGGTCTACAGCTTCTCCAGTTCACACCAGATCTCCTTTTCCTGTCCTGAGCCAGGCATATGAGAAGTTCCATGGCAAAGAAATCATCTTATTCAGGAGATTTCTTGTACCATTAGGGTTTGGGGTGCTTTAGTTGTCCTTCCAGTTTCCAGTTCATCACTATAGTTCGAATTTGTCCTTGTTCACGCCCACTCATCATCCAGCACTCTTCAACGGCACATTCTGCTAATTTACAGTAACTGTGGGCTCGACACCAGGTGCAAGGCCATGCAGTCTGGCACAGACTACTTGACTGGCTTCCACAGTTGCGTGAAGTCTAATCCCTGTAATAAATCCCTTATTCTATATACTTCATAGTAATTGTTCTCTCTAAATAATTCCTGTTTGATACAGACACCGCAGGAAAAATGTTAGCAAGAAGCAACCAATGTCTTTACTTAGTATTTACTTTGCATCATACGTTCTGCTAAGTTACTTCACACGATTTAATCTCTGCAGCAATACCATAAGATAAAAACCAAGTTCTTCCATTTTACATATTTAAGAAATGAAGGTTAGAGAGTTGATAGAATAGAAATACAGAGTATTCAATTCAACACAAGGACTGGCCTTGAAAACAATGCCTTTTGTCTCCACACCTTAGCTCTGTACTTCTACTCACCTGCACATTTCTCTTCACTTTCTTTTGTTGGTAGACTTCAACACTTCTGAAATTTACAGAACTACACATGGACCATGATTCTATGCATTCAATGGCTTACATTTACAGAAAACTTAACCTTTCAGGTATCAAGTTTCTTTAATTAATGGCCCATGCGACACGCCATGGTTGCCTATTTGCTATCCCAAAAAGATGGTATTAGCAAATAACATTCTTAAGAGAATGTATGAACTAAAATTGCATGAACCCAACTATATGTTTTGTAAATTTTTTTACAGCCATTAATCCTGAAATGAGAAAATTACACATAATGCCCTTTCTAAATATGTCCTTTTTTGGTTTATGATCATTCCCTTTATCTGAATTATAATATTCTGAATATATTACTAAGTCACACTTTTTGCCTTGCTATTTCTAGAGAAAAATGATGAGTTTGGACTTATTCAGATCTAGTCATATGAATCCAACAATTATTTTTCTATTTTTTCCAATTATTTGGTCCAAATTTCTATTCTCTAAAGATAAAAATCTAATCTTTTTATATTTTTAGGACAACATACACTTTACATCTAAATAATTTATTTGTTCTGTTAACTTATTTCTCTAAAACCAGAAACAAAAATAAGCCCTAGAATTCATAAATTAGACCTAACATTTCAAAGGAACCACAAAACTTCTCTTCTGGATCTTCTTTTTTGCAAATATTGCGTATTTTTAATTGAAAAGGACTCTTGAATTTGACTTGCCTAAGGAACATAGCAATTTTATTTCCATCTAGAAACCTTATTTTTCATTACTATATCAAAAGCCTTTGAGAATACTGAAGAAATTCAAATTGTCATAAACTAGTTAATCTAATACTGCAGTAATAATTTCAAATGTATTTTGTCTTAATCACCTTTAGCCAATATTATAATTGTCCTCAAAACCTAGTATCGCACACATACTTACACAAGAGGGTGAAAAACCAATCTTTATTCTTATCTTTCAACATCAAAGAAAATGTTGTTTAAAAGGACACAGGCGAAGTTCCCAAAAGACATTGTATTGATTTCTCACTATCAAATTCTGTGTGTTCCTTTGCTAAGACTGCAAATGAAGATTCTCATTTTATGAGATCTGCAATATCAAACAAAAGAAGTAGATATATGTAGTTAAATCAACCACAGACTCTTCTGATGTGTCTGATTTACTTGACTAATATTAGAAGTCTTAAAATAATACAGTTTCTAGAATGACCTAAGTTAAACATTATAGAATGAATCCTATTCCTTAAAAAGCATTTTTATTACTTTAGTCTCCTTTTAAAATGCCATAAAGTAATCTTCAAATGTGGGGATAATCCAATTAAAATTCCCAATAAAAACCTTTTAGACCTATCAGGATTTAACCCTACTTTCTTAAACAAATTTACTTTCTTCTATATTCTAGCCCATATTTTGTATTCCAGTTCTAGATAGGTCAGCTTGTGAATTTTCATTCAGGTTTTCCCCCAGCAACCCTCCGCATTCCTTCACTTAATCATGCCCCCAGCCAGTGCAAGGGTCATTCTGGAACCCTCCTCTCTGGAGAACACTGTGAACACTATGCAGGGTGTGGAGCATTGTAAAATATACAACCAGAGAGAGAAGACTAGAGGGAATTAAGTAAGAAACGGCTTAACTAGCTTATACATTTCTTGTCTATACTGTAAAGTTCTGGACCTAAGAAAGAGAAGACATTTTTGAGAAATGTGACTTAAATTCTGAGTAAATAAATAAGAATTTGGTCTAATCAGTGATTCACATCATAAGGAACAATTTCTTAAGCAACTTTATGGTGAATATAAAGCAAATTTTGCATATAACGATATCTTTTTTTTCTTATTACAGGTTATTTTGTGATATGGCATCTACTAACATTATAGCTGTATTTCTCAAAATAAAATAAAGTTTTAACTGTATCGCAATAAGAGTATTGAAAAAAGAATACTGTAAGTATGATAATTTAATCTCGGTACAGAGTGCTGATGAAATAATATATATCAAAAACCAGGTCTCTGGTAGTTTACATTCTTTTAAAAATTTTGCTGTGTGGTTTTCTTGTTCCTATTTTAACTGAATGGGTGTCAGGCTTGTTGTGATCCAGCCTTCCGCCCCTCCTTTAAGGAAGCATTGGTCAGAGGGAAAGCTAGGACTCTGGTTGTTATGGCAAGTGGTTAGCT
>PVJO010014768.1:0-47085 GCA_004026905.1 Hystrix cristata | reverse complement strand
CAATTTGGTATTAGAAATTAGCATTTAGAGAATCCGTTCACATCTTAATAAAATCATCTCTTCCTATTGATGAAAATGGTTTCATATTTTACAATTCTCAGATTTTTCTGGTATGTTATTTGTATTAGATTCTTATGTCTGCTATAAAAATTCATTACATATTTGATGAGTTATAACAATAGGAATTCATCTTCTTCCACTCTGGAAGATCAGAATTCAAAAAATCAAGATGTGGATGGCACTGTGGGTTGCATGGAATCTGTAGGATTTGGGGCCTTATGGGAGGAGTGGGTGTGGCCTCGAAGAAGTCTTTTGGATAATAATTGATTCCTCTTTCTTTTTCAACTCCAGGTCATGAGCTGAGCAGTTTTGTTCTGCTAAGCATATCTGCCATGTTGTTCTTGCCTTGTCAACCATTAGAGGCAACAGGAGCCATTGACCTTGGGCCGATCCCTTCAAAACTGTGAGTCATTTGCAGGTAAATGGATGTACCTTGAGAACATACTCTTAAACAAAATAAATCAGACACTCATGAGTACACATCGAATTGTTTCTCTGATATGAGTTACCATAAGGGGAAATAAGGACAAAGAGGTGTAATAGATATTATATAAAAGGAAGGTTATATTCACAAAAGAGGAGAACTAGAAAGGGCGAAAAGAAAGGAAAAAGGAAAGAAAGAAGAAAGGGAAAAAAATGGGTAAATGTAAATAAACCTGTTGTAAACAGGGAAGGGGGAACAGAAGGGAGGGGTGGGGATGGAGTGGGGAATCAAGATACATCATGTACAGTTACAAAATAATCATAATGAATGTGACCATTAAGTATACAGTGTACCAACACATGCTCTTGATAAAAAAAAATTAAAAAAAGAAAACAAAAACAAAAACAAAATAAGAATAATTAAAAGAAAAAAACCTGTGAGTCAGAATAACCCTTTTCTTTTCTCCAGGTGATTGTCTTGAGTATTTGCTACACTAAAGGAAAATTGCATCAGACCATTGTCAGCCAAGCAAATGCTAAACCACATGGAAAAAATGAGAAATCCTGGTATCTTTAGCCTCCTTTTCAATCTCCCCACCCCAACTCGGCAGGTGAGTGGAGCTCAGAATTAATAAGAGGAATGATAGGATGTAAACAGGATATGTGGTTGAACTTTTTAAAATAGATCAGACTGGGCATTGTGATTCCTATCAGAATGACTAAGAAGTCTATCTAAGTTGTTTTTCAGAGTTTGGGTGTAGAATTTCAAGACAGAATATTTCAACTCAGAAAGAAAAAATCGATCTTCTCTCCACTTCTTTTTAGACAACCTGGTTCAGGCTTCACAATAAACAACACTTGCTATGACAAACCCATGCTGTGAATCCTGTCCAAGAACCTTGCCACATTCTGCTAAATTCCTTTTTTTTTGCTATCTTCCCAGCAGATTGTCAGATTCTTTTTCATTTTGTTTTGTTTTTTTCTTTCATTTATTCTTTTCTTTGTTTTGAAAAAGAATGTTATAATACACCACGTCTATCTTCCCCTTCCTAAGCATCTAGTAGGAAGGACAAATCATTTAAAAAAAATAGTCGAACTAAAATTCTATCTTTGAGAACTTAACATGGATTGAAAGTGGAGGGTCTCCTAAAAGCTCTAATGTTGAAGATCTGGTACTCAATACAGCAGCGTACGAGAGGGGAGGCAATAGGATCATAAGGGCTATGACCTCGTCAAGTGGATTAATCTATTTTTTTTAATTTTTTTATTTTTATTTTAACAGTACATTTTAGATGTACATAGTGATAACATTCATCACAGGGGATTTGTACCTGTATATGATATATCTTCTTGCTTCTTTTTTTTCCCATTCTCCTCTCCTCCTCTCACCTCCTCCTCCCTCCCTATTTACAAAAGCTTTGTTTCCATTTTTTTCCTTCCATTTCTTATTTCTCTTGTCCCTCTTTTCCTTTCCCCCTCCCTTGTTCCCTTTCCCATTTGAATGCTTTCTTCCTTTTCCCAATATAATACATTTTGGTCTTTATTTACACTTTCAGTTTCTCACACCAGAGAAACAATGTGGTATTTAAACATGTGTGTCCAATTTATTTCACTTAAGAGTATGGTCTCAAGATGCATCCATTTACCAAGAAATATCTCAAGCTTATCATTCTTTATGGCAGAGTAGTACTCCCTTGTATTAAAAAAAATATTTTCTTTATCCATTCCTTGGTTGGTGGGCATTAGGGCTGTTTCCAAGATTTAGCTATTACAAACTGTGCCGCTATAAACGTGGGTGTGCATGTATCACTGTGGTATGATGCTGTCTGTTGATGGATTCGTAATTTGAGACATTATTGGGAGTTATGGAAACAGGAGATTGGGTTAAATTGTAGGAAATGAATCATGGAGACATAATCCTGGGGACTCTATGTGGTCTCTGGCGCCTCCCTCTGATTCTGTCTTTTTCTGCTTCCTGGAGTGCAAAGAGGTGAGCAGCTTTCCTTCACCATGCCCTTCCACCATGATAATTCAGGCATAAAGAGTTCAAGTCAGATAACCATGGACTGGAACCTGCGAAACCATGAGCCACATAAACCTTTTCTCTTTTAAATTGTTTTGGAGGTATTTTGTCATAGTGACAAAAAGCTAACAGAGATTCAAGTAATTATATCAACCTATATATTTCATTGGCAGCCATTTTCTTGAGTTTTGGAAGCCTCTTTTACACTCATTTGTCTATCTCAAAAATATTACTTGAACTTGTTTCCCTTTATTCAAACTGCCCACTCCCTACATCTTTCCTGCTCTTGTAATAAACTGACCTCCAACACGGTCAGAAAAAATAGCAGCCAACATTAAGAATAAGGTTTTTCAATAGCTTCCTTCTCCTTCCTTGTTTCTATATGTCTCATCTCTAGCCATCAAGCACAAAAATAGGACTATCTCACTCACTCTTCAAGCCCAAAGTCCCAGAATGAGGTATTGTTATGCAGTCCATAATCATGTATTAGCCAACAACAGATGCCATATTCAGTGACAGCCCCTGTAAGATTTTGAGGTCATTTTATGTCATCATATAAAGCATTACTTACCTGCGTGTGGTGATGCCTGGGCTAAACGGAACTACCGCACTGCCTGTTATATAGAAGGTCTGGTCAAAATATATCAATGCTTAAATATTAAAAAAAAAAAAAATCACAGCAAGACATATTGTCATTAATTCTCTCCAAAATACACTCCTTTGCTTCAAAGACACTTATCCTACCATTCTTGCTCCTTTCTGCAGCATCTCTGGAGGTCTTCTTTCCTGGATGTCTTTTTGAGTTCTGATTTAAAAAATACAGTGAAGGCTGCTGCAAAATGCCATCAAAGGCAGACCCATACAAGCATAATGCTGTGTTCTCAGCCACTTCATTCACCAGCTCTCTAAACTTTATGATCTCACTAAGTGGCCCAGGATGGGGTCCAAATTACAATTCCCATCTCTTTCAGCCTCTCGGAATTCCTAGAATATAGAATTGTTTCTACATGGTTACATTTCCTTCTTTGGATTTTGTTCAACTTCTTTTTACAGGGAATTGGTTCGTTTTATCTAGGCTAAGAAATTTGGGAGTATAGAGCTATAAATTGTCTTAGTTACTTTCCTCTCATTGCTGAGACAAAATATCAGACACCCAAAGTTGAAAGGGGAAAGGTTTATTTTGCTCACAGTTTGTAGAGGTTTTAGTCCACAATCAGCTAGGTTCAAGGTAGGGTGGCAGGGCAGACAGGCAGAAGGCAGCAAGGTAAGCCATGGAGGAACGAAGGGGTAGGCAAGCCTCTTTCTATCCCTTATATCTTATCCATACTGTCCAGGATTAGAGAAGTGCCAAGCCAATCAGTGGATTGATTTAGTAATTACACACCCTGAATCCCAGGATCAAACATTGTAGATTGAGCCATTTCTGAAAAAGCCCCATCTATGGCCTCATGAGGCTTTTGGGGGACATCTGGACACAACCTATAACATATATAGTATTCCTTTATTATCTTTTTCAAGTCTAGAGATCCAGAATATTTTCCCAACATTCTTTTTTGACATCAGGAATTTGTGGTATCCTTTCTCTGTTTTTCTTAGTTATCCTGCCTAATAGTTTATCTACTTTATTTCTCTTTTGAGAGAACCACATTG
Source organism: Hystrix cristata (assembly GCA_004026905.1). Taxonomy (NCBI): domain Eukaryota; kingdom Metazoa; phylum Chordata; class Mammalia; order Rodentia; family Hystricidae; genus Hystrix; species Hystrix cristata. The sequence goes on along the minus strand of PVJO010014768.1, from coordinate 42,929 downwards.
GCTAATGGTTAAGGGAGGGTAGATTAGGGATAAATCTTTACCTGTCCTTGGATGATTGCCTCAACAGGGTTGTGCTTGGTCTGCAGCCAGAGATGATAAGCATAATCATTGTTGACATATGAGTGGTGCGATCAAAAAATACAGTGAATACTGCTCCTGAATGCCAGCCAAAGAAAAGACAGCTTTCCGATATGAAATGCAGCACGTTCAACCCTAGTAGCAATGTGTGACAAGTTTGAACCTATTCAATGAAGTTGTTTGATGGTGAGCTACAGCAGAGAAGTGTGTTTTCAAGTGTGTGCAAATCATGAATCACAACAGATCAACATGAAATTTCATTGATTTGATTGGAGATGCACGATTCTTTCTTTCAAGATTCCAGCATTTTAAGAAATGTCATCATTTGAGATGAAACTTAAGTCTGCGGTTATCAACCTAGGACCAAATTTCAGAGTTCCCAGTGGAAATTACCCAGTTCTCCTCCTGCAAGGAAAGCACGTCAGTCAACTTCCAGTGTAGAGATGATGTCAATTGTGGTTTTTGACCTTCAAGGAATTGTGTAAGTTAAATTTGTACTCAGGGATTCTGTGGCGAACGCTGAGAATTATAAGGACTTATAAGAGCGTTAAAAAAAACAAAACCAAAAACAATAGGTGTAGAAAATGACCTGAGAAAAGGGCAAAGAGTTTCATTTTCCATCATGAAAATATTCTGTATTGCATATCACTTTTACTAAGGCAATTTATGTTAAATAAAAACATTATACTGTGCCCTCATTCACCTTATGTACTGGATCTGGCACCAAGCAACTTTTGGCTCTTCTCCAAATTCAAGGATGACTGTGAAAGGTAAATATTTTAAATCTATTGAGCCCATCAAGGAATCCAGGACAGCCCAACTGAAGACTTTCAGGATGGAGGATTCCAGAGCTGCTGCAGAGAGTGGCAAGAATGATGAGATAAGTAAGTTTGAAACCAGGAAGGGTGTAATTATGAATCTTTTATTGTAATAGTTTTTAATGTAAACCTTCACAGGATTTTCAATCACACCTCATACTGAGGCAGACAGACCCACAGAGTTGTTCACCAAGAAAAGCCCTGTACTGAATCTTGTCTTATATACAGAAGTAGAATTATTCTAATTTCCTACAGTGGAATAATGAATACATTTAGCATGAGTCAGTTTGCTGTTACTGTAACAAATCTCTGTCATAATCTGGTTAAAGGATGAAAGGTTCATTATGTATCACAATTGTAGAGCTCTCAATTGGCAGTTTGTCTTCTTTCTTGGGCCTATGGTAACCTGGTGTGCCGTGGTAGATGCACCTTACACAGAAGATCTCCAGTCCATAAAAAACCAGGGTGGAAGCTGCAGAGTCTTCAGTAACTAGTCCTCATAAAGATCAGCAACCTTCCTAGTAAGAGTCTGTGGTCATCAAATGTATGGTGGATAAATTGTTAAGGAAGAAAATCTAAGATGAATTTGATGGATGACTTCATTTGCATCCATTGGAAAAATGTGTATGGGACAAATATTAGGCACACTTTTATGTATTAGAACTGAGTTGTTTGATAAAAAACTTCTTTTAAATGTTGCTTTTGGACTGCGGACTTAGCTCAGTATTCAGAGTGTCTGCCTCACAAGCACAAAGCCCTGAGTTTGATCCCCAGCACCAAAAAGAAAAAAAAAAAAAAAACAAGGAAGTTAAATGTGACTTTTTGCTAGAAATGATGATTCTTCCTAATTATCCAACCAGTAGCTTATTTACTACAAAATGCAGCCCAAGGTGTGTTATTTTAAGATACCGAGTGGGATGAAGGGATTCAGAGAAACAGGTCAGGTTTTGAAAGTTAAACTTTATTCTATGGTGTAAGAGAAGCTAAATCAGCAGAAAATGAAATCTTAGCAAATAAGAATAGAAAAATGAATTTTTAGCCTCAGGGGAAATATCAGAAAATGACTCATGTGTTTCAGGAAAAAAAAAATTACAGAGCTCAGGTTGAGAATGTGGAAAAAAAAATGAATGAGAATTTCTAATCAAAAATGTATGACAGGCATGAAAAATAAATGATATATAAATGTGAAACCAATGTGATCTGTGTACATTCTGCTAGGAAAAATACTTAAAATTAGAACAAAAAAATATGTGAAGCATGAGATAAAATAGCTGTACAAAAGAGGTGAAAATATTTGTTAGGCCAGGTAGTGTTTTGAGTGTACAGGTAGGGAAGGAGAAGGTCTCTTTTGTCATTTGTGGGTTGGGCAGGTAACCCACAGGGTAACTAAGAGAAAGCTCATAGTTTTGATTTTTGGTACTTTTTCAACTGAGCGCACTTAGAAGCACCTTGTTTTCCTGCCTTATACTGGTACAGATACTTGGTAGAATAGATATGTGGTCGACTTTTATGATAGTTGCAAAGTAGATCCCATCAAGTTTTGGGAAGATTTGGTCAAAAAGAACTACAAGCCAGGCATGGTAGTGTATGTCTATAATCCCAGTACTCTGGGAGGCCGAGGAAGGAGAATTGCAAGTTTGAGACCTGCCTGGGTAACTTAGTAAGACCTTGTCTCAAAACAAAATTACAAAGGAATTTAAAAAAATTAAAAAATAAAGAAACAGGGCTGGGGATATAAGTCAGTGTAAAGGACTTGGGTTCAATTGTTAGTTTAAGAAAGCAGAAAATGATAACAATTTCCTTTATTTTAGCAATTTCCCTGGGTTAATCTTTCCAGTCGCCCAAGTCAGGATGGGAGGACCTGGAGATTTAGGTAGATGTATCTGAGAGCTTAAACACATAACAGAACATATGAAAGTTCTTCAAATTTTAGTGGGATATTGCTGTGGGTTGGGTAGTTCCATAAAAGCGTATTGCAGTGGCTAGTATTAGTCATCCACTTGGTTGGCTTGAGAGATTAGTGAAGTACGCTTCTGGGTGTCTCTGGGTGGGTCGTGGAGATGTGAATTTTAGGTATTGTATCCAGACCCTGACTCTTTACTCTGCCATGTTACTCTGCTTTTCTTCTTGGCTATCATAAACTAAGCAACTTGCCATCACCTTGTCCTTGTGCCATGATGTTTCTGCTATTAACCATGGACTGAGTCTCTTGAAACCTTGAGCCAAGTTTTAAATCTCTCCTCCTTTTGTTCCAGCAATGGTAAACTGAGGAATAGATGCATCTCAGAATTTTGGTTCCCAATATACCAGTGTTGAGATGAGGGGCCTTCAGGAGGTAATTGGGTCATGAAGATTCTGTCTTCGTGAGTGGTTTAAGCCAATGGATGGATGGGTTATCAAACCAATTATCAATACAGTAGCTTTACTATAAAAGTGAGCTCTCTCTAGCATGCCTGTACTTCCTCACCATGAAACGCCCTTTGGCATTTTACAGTACAAGAAGTACTGTTTCTCTTCAGGTGGTGAAGGGAAGCTACTAGTGTTTTCTAGAACTTCTCTGCTTCCATGATTGTAAGCTATATGATCTTCATTAGTTTACAAAATGCCCAGGCCAATCTATTCAGTTGTAGCAACAACAACAAAAATATTAAGACAGGCTATGGCAGGTGCTCAGTTGAATCATTAAAACGAGATTGCTAGGATTTAAGTAGCAACTAGCTATCCACCCTGTGGACATAAAACACTATAAGCAATAGGCGAATAAATATGGAGTATTTTGTTTCTCTTTGCTTCATTCTCTTGATTAAAAAAAAAAAGTTTTCTAGCATTTGTGGAAGAACTGGGGTCAAATATAAATGTTAGGCTATATTTTCCTTTTGGCCTAAAGTTAAATATTTTTAACAGAAATATGGTAGCACAAAGGAATTCCTGCCACAAACATGTTATTTTCCCATGTGTTACTAGATATGAAAAGGATGGAGATGAGTAAATCATAGGTATACATGACATGAAAACACACAAAATTTTAAAAACAAACTTTCATGTGCTACTAGTGACATACAAATGTCAATTGCTTTTCAAATGGTACAAATAAACCATCTATCATCCACTCAACTAAAATCAAACTTAAAAGACCTTTTTCGTAAATGTCAAATAGTGTTTTGTCTGGATTACAAAGGCAAATATATTCACTTTATGCTACTATTTTAATAATGTACTGTGATATATTTTATGAGTTTTGAAGACTGAACAGCATAAACCTCATATATAGAGAGCAAAGAAGAATTGTGCAAGAAGGGAGAAAGGTGAGAAGAAAGAGAAGGAGAAAAGAAGAGAGAGAAAAGCAAAAAAAGGAGGAATGGGGGAAAGGAGGAAAGAAATGAAATATGTTGAAGAAAATGGATAAAACAACATAAAAACATTCAGAAAAGGAAATTATTAAGAAACGTCTCTCTCTGATCAGTATTCATTTGTCCGATCATGAATTCTTGAAAGAATTTTTGATTTATTAAAAAAATGCTCCAGGCCACTTTAAAGAAAAATCTCTTTGAGATATTCTATGCTCTTTAATCTTTTTCCCCTTATTTATTCATGCAGTGTCTCGCCTCATTTAAGTTTCAAAAAAAAAATTGTACAAGGCTGATATGTTTGACTAGCAGGAACTTTTTGAAGCACCACAGAGTCATTTTGTCTTCTGTGATGATTAATTATATGTACTTTGGTGATGGGTCTTAGGACACCAAGATAGCTGATTCAACATTTCTATGTATGCATGTGTGTGAGCATGTTGCAAGAAGATATTAAGAAGACTTGAGAAAGGAAAGAAGAGAAAAAGTAAAAAAAAAGGAGGGAGAGAGGGAGATAGAGGAGAAGGAGGACATGAAAGACAAAGAAAGAAGAGGAGAGGTAGGAGGGCAAGGGTAGAGGAGGAAGAAGCAGAGGAGGAAAAAGGACATGAGATTATAAGATTTCCTAGCATAATTTATTATAAATCTCTTTTGAGAGCTTATTGTTTCTGTGTTTTCTGGAGACCCTGCTGTATATAGCAATTTAACAAGCTGTGTCTTCACTTAAACATTTATGTCACGTGGTAGCATCCCTGAAAATATCTACTACCAAATCCCGATGGGATACAAATGATATAACCCTTTAATGAATTTGTAATATGCACTGTTCTGTTGAACAAAACATGGTATTCTATAAAGTTACATCTGAACTTTGAAAAAATTGAATATATCTTATGAATGGCAAACGTTTAACTGTATACAATGGTTGAAAGGGTCAATTTTCCATGGAAACCACTATATTTTCATGACATGCATGAGATCCTTCTTGAAAACTTTTGAGCATTGAATGTTAAAACAGCTCATCATTTATCACTATACGACACACTGCCTTAGAATTTTATAGGATAGAACCATGACCATATTATTATGTTTATTTTTTCTGGGTTTCCGAAATTGTAGAGGGTGCCAGGATGATCAACTTACAGAGACACGGGTTTAGTTTGGCTGATGGTACTCAATGCTTCCGCGCATGCTTGGGCGACTCCATGGATTTTGGCACCATGGCAACACATCATAAATGAGGAAGTGGCACCATTCTCTCCATCTAGGACACGCCCCCAATGACCTCACTTCCTCTTATTAAGCCCTGCCTCTTAAAGGTGCCTCCACCCCCCCCAGTAACACAGCCACGGCACCAATGCTTTGACACATGGGTCTTTGTTGGATATTCAGATCCAATCTACAGCAGGTTATTTTCCTAACTACTTTAGATGTTCTTTATATGAGGTATACAGGTTACTAGGTTTCGTGGGAAATTGAGTGTGTTTTGTCAAAGTTTCAAAATCCTGTAGAACTCCACATTAACAGTTTCATCATATTGAAAGCCGGTTTAAACAAGTTTTCATTTAAAGGCTTAAATTGCATTCCTGCAAAACCTTACAGAATTATTCCATTTTTATGGAATCCCTTGAAAGTGATACGAAGCTGCCTGTCAATCTGTCTTTCCCGTACAATTATTTCTTCTCTTCAGTAATTCTTTTATGTGTGTTTGCTTATTTTGCGTTCTAGTTATTTTTATTTATGTTCCTGACTTTTGATTTTTGAATCTGATTGCTGGGAGTGGAGCTTTACACGATGCACTCACATTTATTAGTAGCTCTACAAATATGATTTGCTGAGTCCTTGACAATCCAAAGAGACGAATTTCATACTACCTAAAGTTTTATGCCTATAAAATTCAAAGTATGTTTTTTATTTTTCCATTGTTTCTAAGTCTTTAATTAACACTTTTTACTATTATCAACTTTTTTCAAGTCATTTTCTTTATTAGTCCAAGTTTAGAGTACACGATGTTTACATTCCTTGAGGTAATACAGGTACACAACACATTTTAATTCCCTTTCCATCCCCTTTTCTGCTTTTTCTCTACACCTTCCAATTCTTGAGTGCTTTGCTCTTTGGGAAGGCTCTATCTCCCAATTTCCTATTATCTAACTTTTAAGGTGTTCTTTCTTTATATTTTGGGTTCCTCATATTAGAGAAGCCATGTGATATTAAAGCTTGTGTGTCTGATTTATTTCACTCAGCATTATGGTCTCAAGATGCATCCATTTTCCTGTAAATGACCCAAGTTTATTCTTGTTTATGGCAGAGTAGTACTGCATTGTGTTGGAATATCACATTTTCTTTTCTATTTTTCCAACAAACGACTCATTCTTTTATTGTCATCGCTAAACTATATTTAATTCTGGTTATTACAATACAGAGTATTTTAAGATCTGTGTTTTTCCTTTATATCTAATTACATGATTTTTATATTGCTCATTTCTTGATTCATTTTGCCTTCTTTTCTTTCTTCATCTTTCTTCTTATTTTTATTGGGCACCTTTATATTCAAGACTGAAAGATATTTTTAGGGATTCATCATTCTAATTTTAGTAATCATGACCGCTTCATACTACAAAATAAGGTTACGCTGTGACACCAGTAAAGATCTTTTATGATCTTATCGCAATTTTCTACCCACAGTCCTTACTACACTCTGGTGGTTTTGATTCTGTGCCCCAGCGTAAAACATAATTGGATGTTGTGTGTATAATTTTCTAATTTTTGTGTTTGATTCCTTGACTAGTGCTCTTACAGCTGAATAGACTGTCTTTCCCACAGTTTCTGCTTATTAAATCTCCATTAGCTTTTACTTTTCTCCCTGAAAAATCTGTATCTACATCCTCTAATTTTTAATGAATCATTATGCATCTTTCTGTACCACTTCTTTTAAAATGAGCATTTTTGCCATTTACTTTAGCTAATTATTTGACCAAGTGACTTTCTCTAAAAATGGACAAATTAAGGGCAGAAACCTCACACATGTTTTCTGTACATTCAGCACTTTGCATATAGTTAGTCAAATGTTTGTTGAATCATAAACAATACAAATTGCGTTTCAAGAATACTGAAGCATAAGTTTAATCATAGCTGGCTTCAATATTTTGGGTGAGAACCAGAAAGAAAGCCAAAAGAATAGGATTAGTTTTGAAGCAGATATAAATATTTGCTTGCTTGAATACATAATTAAAATACGTGACTTAATTACATATTTTTAAATATTTACACGGTAGAGGCAAAGCTAGTATTTCCTTAAACATTACGCACGGTGATTGATGTTTGGAAGGGGAGACTGCAAATGTGAAATAATTATTTTATGAAATAAGATGAATGCATTTCAAGTAACAAACCAACCAAAAAAACTGCAGCGGAAATTTTATCACTTTTTTCTTTCTTCCCTTAAACTAACATTTTTGGCAGCAATGGAAGTTTCTACCAAAGGCATGTTTATTTAGAAATAAATAGCACATTGTGCCAAAGAAGGAAATGTGTCTATTAGAATAAAAGAAGGTATAAGGCATTGATATTATTCCAGTTCTAATAAAATATAGTTTCTGGAGACTTTTTAAAAAGTGCAATCAGTGACGAAAATGAGGGACTGATTAAATGGAAGATTCTATTCTGTGAACCATACAAGGATCTTATTTACTATATGGTGTCTTGCTGAATAAAAGAAGGTAGCAATTATTTCTATCCACCAGTGAGCACACGTTTTTAGTCTTTTCTTCTGTACACATCCCTAGACAAGGACAGATTGTGTGAGAAAATATAGCTGCTTCTCATATTCTGTACACCTTCGGTCTGACCAATTTCTAACCAAGTATTTTTATTTTTATTTTTGGGGGGTGCTGGGGATCGAACTCAGGGCCTTGCAGTTGCTAGGCAAGTGCTCTACCACTTAAACTAAATCCCCATCCCCCATCCAGTATTTTTATTCCATGCATGACATAGCTCTATAAAGAGAGAGAAGATGGTACTGACATGAAATGTAAAGTTGCTGCAGGTCATATACTGTTAGATTTTTATTAGGCCCTGCCTCTTGCTCCCCTCTTTCCATTTATCCTTCCTTTATTCCTTCCTTCCTTCCTCTCTTCTTTTTATTTTCTTCTCCCACTGTCTTGTTCACACATCCTATTTATGTTACCACTTCTATGCCTCATTCCACTTTTCAAACTCTCAATGGTATGGCAGAGACCCCTTGGATAATCCAGGAAAACATTCCTTTTTTTTAAAGTTGTCATATTAGCAAACGTAATTCAATCTGCCACTTGAATTTCTCTTTATCATGTGTTTGAGGGATTGTGAGGTCCTAATGTATATGTGGTTGGAGACAGTCACTAAAATAACTCCAACAAACGATGGCGCCGAAAGTCATTATCTGCCTACACATTTATCAAGGAAGTCATTTTTAGAAAGATAAATTGGTAAACATAGTGCAGTTAAGGGAGATGTATAATATTTCACAAATGCTGTTTTTAAACTTCTGTATTTTTGAGGAATATAAATTGTTTCCACCCTGGGCTGTTTTGTGGGACGTCCTTAGTTACTGTTCACTGAAGCTGAGATAAGGTAAGAAACCGTTACAAGAAGGGGTGGGGAGGGTTGATAAAAATCAAAGACTTCCCTTCTGATACTAATGGTACTATCAAGTGGCTCTCAGATACAAATAGCTTAGAGGGCTCTTTGCAATCAAACAACTTCACTTTCTTAGAGGGAAGTAGTTATCTTGCCAAGATAAGGCCCAGCTTTCAAATATTATGCAGCCAGCTTTTCTCAGGACTTTAGGAGCTTTCCTTCAATACATCTTCCAGAAAGCACAGATTTTTTTTTTTGGATTTGACTTCTAAGTTCTGCCATTATTTAAGCTCAGTCTGGGAAACTCCAAAATATTAATATCTCCTGAGTTTTCTTTCCATCTACCGTTTTCAGATAAATATAGATTGGAAGAGACCATACAGGAGTGTAGATAGCCTCTCCATGGTTTGTGGTCAACACAAACTTATTTATATTTGATGAGGAGTTAGATTTTATATCAGGAGGACATTCTCATTCATGGGCCATTCTGATTTAGTGTCTTTCTGTTATCTTTCCTTCACTGTGACAAAATGCCCAAGAAAATAATTTACCAGGAAGAAAGATTTATTTTTGGCTCATGGTTTCAGAGGGCACAGTTCATGGCAAGATGGTTTGTTTGCATTTGGGCTTGTGACAAGTCTAGATATCATGACAGGAAGTATTTGATAGAACAAAGCTGCTCATGTCATGGTAGACAGAAGAAGAGGAGAAGTCGGGGGGGGGTGGAAAGACAATGGAGACCCAAAATCCCTTCCAAATTCTCCCTAATGACCCAGTTTCCTTCTAATAGACTCTAACTTCAGAATGGTCTGCTACTATGTTTCCAAAATGTGCCCTCAATTGTGCAAAAAGTCTTCAAATCCTAAGATTTTGGGCAACATTTGAGATCCAAACCATGAGAGTGTTCTTGATTCATTACCTCAGAACCTTTTGGAAAATGTTGTGAAAGTATTCCTAAAAGGCTATTTAGCAAGTTTTCTCAGCATTTGCCCTAGTTTCTGTGAGTCTTATGAAAACACTTGACTGTGTTCTATATTTACTTTCCTGACCCAGCCAATATTATCATTGTCAGGCCCCAAATGAGTATGCCACAGTCTCTTGAAAATTTTGTAAGAATCTGAAAGCAGATTTGTGCTTAGATGTACAAGCCCAGCTTCCAAATCCAAAGAGTTGCAATTCAAAATGTTCCACTATCTGAAACTTTTGTCATACTAACTTCCAGCCACGAATGAAACATCCCACACCAAGAAACTGTGGTTTCATATAAATAGTAATTTTTGAATATTATACAAATTTCCCCCTAGGGCACGCATGAAAGCTCATGGGGTATATGTGAAAGCTATCTGTGAAGGATAAATGAGTTTCATGTTTAGGTTAGAGTTTGAGTCTTGAGTTATCACATGTATTAAATACTTCAAAATATTAAAAATTTAAAATCTGAATCCCAGTATTCTGGGAGACGGAGGCAGAAAGACTGCAAGTTTGAGCCCAGCCTGGGCAACTTAGTGAGTTAGCAAGACCGTTCCAAAATAAAATATATATACAAAAGGCTGGGGATGTAACTGAGGTTAACTTTGTTAACTCCACAGTACCACAAAACAATCCAACAAAAACGGCATCAAAGTCTGAAATGTTTATCTTGCAAGCATTTGGAATAAGATATTTTTAATTGACTCTTATTATTTTGTATTTTATTAGAGAGATTTTTTCAATTTTTATTTTTATTAGTACATGTTTGCAGCACATAATAATTACACTCCTTGTGTGAAGTTGGTAGAAACACAAAACACATTTTAATTTCTTTTTTATGCCTTTTCCTTCTTCTCCCTCCATCTCTTGGCCCCTTCTATTTGTAAAAGATCTACCACCTAGCTTCAGACTCTCCATTTTTTATTTTGTTCTTTTATTCACTTATACTTTGTGCTGCTTATATAACAGAAACCATGTGATATATCCTTAAGCTGCGTATATACACGTATTAGAAAACACAGACTCCCTGTCCAACACACACAGAAGACACGAGTTCAGTATGAACCTCTCAACATAACTTCCTGTCATCCACCCACACCACTCCATCAATAAATACTCTCATTCTTTCGCTTCTCCCACGAATCTCTGCTTCCCACAAAAGAGCTTGTGTCACACACTAAAAGAAAACCACCATTGCTGCCTCTCTTTTGCTGAAACAGGGCCACCTCAGAGTCTTCAAAATCTGTAAGTATGGTGTTGAGCAGAGAAAAAGTAACAGGTGGAATTTCTCAGTCCGTGTCAATAATCTGAGCAGGGGAGAGGAAATTTGGTTCAACAATTTTTGCAATGTTGTATAGTTTATCTTCCTAACAAAAGCATATTTAGTGAATTCTAGCTGACTCAGTCTCTTATTCCGCTCTCTGGTCCTCTCTGTCTCTCTTTCTTGCTCTTCCTCTCTCCCTCTCTTTCCCTCTCTCCCTCTCCCCACTCCAAATAAATGTATCTTAAAGGTCAAATACAAATATGTATTAGGTTTATAACTGAGTTCCAGGGTGCCTTAGTTACTTTTCTCTCATTGCTGAGACAAAATATTCAGTACCCAAAGTTAAAGAGGGGAAGGTTTATTTGGCTTACATTTTATACAGGTTTCAATTGACAATCAGCTGAATCCAAGGCAGGGTGGCATGGCAGACAGGGAGAAGGCTGCAAGGTAAGCAAGAGAGTAAGCAAAAGGGGGATGGAAAAGCCTCTTTCTCCCTTTATATTTTATCCAGGCTATCTGCCTTTGGGTGGGTAGCACCCCCACCCTTAATCCCAGCGCCTTAATCCTATCATCACATCCTTCATCCCACCAGAATTATGACAATCAGTCAGTGGACTAATTTAGTAATCACACGCTCTAGATCCAGTCACCTCTGAAAACACCCCACCTATGACCTCAGGAGGCTTTGGCGGGACATCTAGACATAAACCACAGCAGAGAGATACACGGGTGATTGACACTGAAGCAATTTCTGCTCTCATGATATCATGGCTGCCCAAAACTAAAATGATGTCTAATTTGTATGTCAAGGAAATCACTGGATTTGGTATCTGCTAGCCACTTCTTTACTGTCTTACTAGGTAGCAGGGAAATTATCATTCACGCTATTTCTTTGCTTTATTGAGGCTAAATTTTCATAATGTAAATCAAGAATGCTACCCAATGTAAAATGCATAGCTCATTAAAGAGAATCCTGTATTCTTCTCTCTGGTACATGACTGGACTAGGTCCCTAAATCATACAAATTCACTCCAGCCTAATGCTCAATGACAATAGAAATATTAGATGTTATGGCTTGTTTGTAGCATTAGGGTTAAGGTCAGAACCCAAAATTAAATTGAGTTAACAAGTAACATGAGGAAGAAATGATAGGCGCCATGAAGCTAGACTCTGGAGATGAGAAAGGTATTGGAGAAGAAGGGATAGAAAAGAATGAGTGAGAAAGGGGGTAAGAATGATCAATATACAATATGTATATGCCACAATTCTCCAGTGTGCACCTAATTATTATCACAAAGATATAAAAACAATTAAAAAAATACAAATTTTCCCTAATATAGTGTCTCATTTTCTTTCTCTTATTGCTGAGAAAATATCTGACACCCAAAGTTAAAGGAGGAAAGGTTTATTTTAGCTCACATTTCGTAGAAGTTTCAATCCATAGTTGACTGGCTCCAAGGCAGAGTGGCATGGCAGAAGAGCATCACAGAGGAGAAACAGTCCATAGCAGGGCAGGCAGGAAGCAGCAAGCCTGCCTTCATTCTGTCCCTTTATATTCCATCCAGGCTGCAACCACTCCCATGGTGGGGGGAGTCTCCATTATCCAAACCCAGAACTGTGCTAAACCGATTTAGTTTTCTCACCCCCTTATTCCCAGTATCATGTACCCTAGGTCGAACCATGTCTGAAAAGGCCCACCCATGAGATCATGAGGCTTTGGAGGGACAGCTTAGAAACTTATGCCTTCAGAGTAGCAGATTTTTACAAAGCTAGTCCTTGTCTTCTCGTAAGACAGAATAATCATATTGTCATCATAGGATGCAACACACCTGTCTTTTTCATATGACCCCATGAGTCTGCACTTAGGAAACCATTTCTGATCCTCAATTTCCACATGCAAATATTTAGCTATTTGTTAATTAAGATAGACTTGTTTTACTTCATTGGGAAGTGTGTAGTATTTTCCCAACTGAAGAATCCAAAGAACTACTGATGCCTACCATTAATTTAAGCCAAGAACAGAAAGAGCACTATTAAAAATGGTCTTGGATATTATGTGCTGGTGTGATATTTTCAGATCTCAGAAACAGCCTCCCTGTTGTACTCATGGAATTGGCTTTCACATCTGGATCATGCATAAGTAATGAACAGGGACTCAAGAGGGAAAAAACAACAACAACAACAAAAAAACCTAAATGTCCCTTACGAGGCTGAGATACTCTATCTCTCATTGATTTTGTTTGAGGACATATTTTATGACATCGTATCTATGAATCTCAAAGTAAACCAAAAGCCATCCCCACCTTTAGTTATGTTGTAAAACAGAAACTTGTCTTATCTTAAGGGGCTGGAAAGTGGATGGATCCATTGATCTTTCTGTCCTACTCAGGTCTGAAAGAAATATGCCCAATACACTTGTTTCTTTCATTTAGCTAAGTATGTCACATTAACAAAAATACTAAGTTCAGTGGCTCCATGGCCCTGAGTAGTGTTTGTTTCTGCACCACACAGAGGCAGACTTTGTCACAATTTGTAGAGGGTTACATCGTTCTTTTTATCACTGTTGGATTCTAGTCCATTCTGGACAATGCTATGGACGTAGTTTTCCTGGGATACACAGGAAACATGTGTGACACCCATTGAATCTGAGGGTAAGGATGCTCACAATGGAGTTGTTGGGTAAGTTCATTGTTCTGCTGGACATCCATTTGTCTATGCACGAGATACTTACATATTTCTCAATGTCCCCACTCGCCACTAGGAAGAAAATTTTAGGATCTGCATTGAGTATCAAAAAGTATGTGTCGATTTCTTTAGGAGGATTGTCTGCCCTGTATACAAGCCATCATCCACCACCGTACCCCAGAGTGTGGAAGTGTGTAGTAGGTCATGAACTCATTAAGTAATGTTAAGTGAAATAAATCAGGCACACTAGTTTAAATATTGCATGGTTTGTCTTATGTGAGAAACCCAAAGTATAAATAAAGAGCAAAATAAAAGATAGATAATAGAAAACAAGGAACTAGATCTTTTGCAAAAGGGAAAGGGACAAAGAGATGGAGGAAGGAGAAGGGGAAGGGAACATAAAAGAATTAATATGTGTTATGTTCATGTACCAACTCCACATGAGGAATGTAATCATTATGTACTACAAACATATATTAACAAAGAAAAATAAAAATGGATGTTTCACTTACAAGGAATTCAACACAAAACAACTCGTATTTTCATTCTTCAGTGAACTTACTATTAGACCTCTCACATAATGCAGGTTAAGTTGAATATGGAAAAGTGGAAAATATCTTGATGTGGTTGTTGGGTAAGCTGGCTTTGACTCCTCCTCCTGTTGTGCCAAAATCAAGTAACTATCAAGCTGGCTCATTATTGTTACATTTGGTTAGTTGCTACACAAAAATTATGCTGACTAAGTGAATGTCCTTTTTTTTCCTGAGAGAGGAAGAGGAAGGAAGGAATGAAAATAAAAAGGTGAGAAAGAAGGAAAAGGAAAATAAAAATAATCTTTTGGCAAATGATAAGGATAAAGAAAAGAAAATATATAGCAAATTTCTCTCTCAGTGTCACTATGATCCGTTTGCCTCTGGCTTTATTCATACATTTTTGAGTTGAATGCAAAAGACAAAATGTCTTTCAAGGGAACTACCATGTAGATCATATCCTTCCTAACTCCCTTTGCCTGATAGTAGGTGAATAATTTATTTAATATCTATATATTTCAAAAACCACATAAGGTTTTTTTTTAAAAAGAACTCCTTTCATTTTAATGAAAGATGTGATTTAAATCTTGCAGAAACTGTAATTCTTAAAATGCCAATCAAATATAAGTATCAATTAAATATATGTCAATTAGGTATATCAAAATATATATCCTTTTATAGATACTTAAGAGACATTCCAATATTTATTTTGTTACAGTATAATTTAAGTATAATATTTAATCTTGATATATTATTTATAAATAAAAACTATGGGTGTTTTATATTCCTATCTATAAAAATAAATATTTCATAATAATATATGATTATACAAATAATGCCTGAAAAGAAATATATATGTCTGTTTACAGAGATGTTGTGTGAATTTTGATAGTTTGACTTCATGGTGTTTTGAGTTTACGATGGTAAAAGAAAAATCAATGTGCCTTCACTAGATATGGACCTTTGAATTATGAATGCTAGTATTTTCCTGGATTGGTACTAAAGTGGTAGGTTTGATATAATCCGAGCATTCTTCGATCCATTTTCTTCAACATTATTTCTTTTGTAAAATTTTATTTTCTTAGTACACGTTTGTGGTCCATTATGAATGATTTCATTGTGGGGCGTAATATGTACGTGACTCGTTTTGTTTCTTTTTACACTCCCTCCCTTTCACCTTCCTTCCATCTCTTGAGACCCCTCCCCACTGAACAAAAACTACCTCCCTACTTCCTATTATCTATCTTTTATTTTTTTCTTTACCTATAACTTGGGTTATTCATGTAAGAGAAACCATGTGATAGTTAAGCTTGTGTGTCTACATTATTTCTCTTGATCTTATAGTCTCAAGGTGCATCCATTTTCCCGCAAATGACTCAAGTTTATCCTATTTTTTGGCAGGGTAATGCTCCATTGTGTGTAAATAGCACATTTTGTTTATCCGTTAATTGGCTGATGGCCACATAGACCACTTGCACGATTGACCTATTATGAGTTGCACTGATATAAACACGGGTGTGCATTTTCGGTTGAGTATATCTTTCTACTTACAATGCACTTACCAGCATACAATGCCAGTATAAGTAGAAAAATACCTCTTATTAGTTATGTACATATCAGCCTGATACAGATAATGTCTTTTCAAGATACTTGCCTCATTGCTCACCACACAAGTGTTGTAGAAAAGATTCCCAAAGAGTGTGGAGAGGGTCAGAGATGGTCTGACCTGATCATGGGGAACCCAGAAGGTATTTGCAAGATTTCAGTGGCAACTCCTCGAGAGACATGGAGACACCTGTTTGTGGCCAATAAGTGTTGAGTTAACAAGCTGGGGTGCACACAGGACCCCCCAAACTGACTCACTGTGGGCTCTAATAGGCAGGCTCTGCTGCTGTCTGGACCTGTATCCTCTTTTGTCTCTCTTTCAATCTAGGGTACTTTCGGAGCCGTGGCAGCCCAAGACTTATTTACAAGGCTCCAGTAAATGTTACTTCCAAGCAACGCTGGCATGGGCTGCTGTTCAGTAAATAAAATGCGACCTTCTCAGCCCGCTGGTCTGGGCTGGCAGCATGAATCTGCGTCCTGAGGCTAACGAGGTTCTATCCAAGTTTGAGCACTGAAGAATTACTTCCAGGTTAGATGGTTTGAGCATTGAACATCAGTATCCTTGAAATCACAGCCAGCATTATCATGGTGGTTTTGAAACTTTATTTCTCCGTGTACAGTAAAATCTCTTTCTTAATATAAAGATATAGCACCATCAGACCGAACGTGGCAGAGAATAGACACAAGTATGCTGGTGCAGAAATGGCGGCAAATAAGCTAGGAGAATTTGCTTAGGATTTAGAGATTAAATAACAAACAAACAAACAAAGGCATTTTTTGCCACAGAAATGGGCCAAATCTCTTACTGAGGATGGTCACAGATCATAAAGCAGGAAGACATGGCCCTAGAAATTTAAAGAGAAACACACACACACACACACACACACACACACAAGAACAAGGTGACTTCAGCCTTCATTTATTTTCACATTTGAGTGAGATGTCTCCTGCCTTGGTGAATTAAATTAGGTGGCTGAAAACATGAATGTCATGATATATTGGGTGCTTGGAGACATCTCACATGCAATCAGTGCAAACAGAAAGCTCGGCTCAGCCTGCAAAGCTGATTACCGTGAGGACTCTCTGGAAACCACTGCATTGGTATTTCTGCAGGCAGGAAAGATGGGCACCGATTCGCACTTTCAGTCCTAGTAAACACAGTTTCTGTGTGAACCTCTGCTGCTTATTAACCCTTTAACACAGATACCAGAAATGCAATGCATTCACACATGTACCACACGCACAAGCATACATAGTAACAAGTGTTGTTGGTAATTACACAAATGCATTTTTACATGCACATAACACACACTTGATAATGAGTGTTCCAGTGATTTGAACACACACGTACACACTTTCGATAATAGGTATTGAAGCTATCTGCACACATACAGTGCACATGTACAATGCACACTTGAAAATAGATGTCCCAGTTATTTGCACACACATGCACACACACATAGAAAGAAGTGCCACAGCTGAAACACTTATTTATTCGTAGAAGTCATCTTGGCACACTCCTTGAACCAAAATTTAACGGATGGCAAAGATAATGAATTTTTTTGGAAAAAACTCCAATAACTTACTATTTAACTTAATATTTTTGGATACTAACGGGGAGTTACTAATAGGAAGAACTCTAAAATTTGCCAAGCTCTTGTTAGTGCATTGGTCTACAATCACTTTTCAAATTTGGGGCTTATGTATCTCCTACCGATTGATAATTAGACATAAGAGGGTTGAAAATTTTCTACTTCTTGGGATGTCACTTGCTTAAATGTGTAGGAAAGGTTCAGGGATGAAGAACTACTGTAAGTCAAATATTTCATGTAATATATGCTGCCTTTCATCCCTTTTATAAAAGAAGAAGGAGGAAGAGAAATGAGAAGGAGGGGGGAATGAGAAGGAGGAGAAAAGGGAAGAGGAGAAAGAGGAGGAAATGGAGGAGCAGGTGGAGCAGATGGAGTGGGAGGAGGAGGAGATAGAGGAGGAGATGGAGGAGGAGATAGAAGAGGAGATGGACGATATGGAGGAGAAGGAGATGGAGGAGGAGGTGATAGAAGAGGAAATGGAGGAGATGAAGGAGGAGGAGCAGACGGAGGAGGAGAAGACGGAGGAGGAGCGGGGAATGAAGGAAAGAAGGAAGGAGAGGATGTGAAGGAAGAATGAGAAAAAAGGAGGAGGAAAAGGGAACAGAGGAGGAGAAGGGGAGGAGGAGAGGAAGGAGTGGAGGATGGAGAGCAGAAAGAAGAGGAGGAGAAAGGCAAAGAGGAAGAGAAAGGAGAGCATCAGGGTGGGAGGAGAAACATGAACACACTGCTGCATTTGGCTATATTGGGCTGAGTTCACTAAACAAATAGCATAAGGTAGAATTTCTTTTACAGGTGACTTGATGATGTTGTGTATACACAAGAAAACTCTATAGCAATAAGTGGGGAGGATGAGGCAGGAGAACATGATTCACAAAGTCCTACCTTCCAGCGGTACCTGGCTTCATCTTGATCCTACAGAGGCAAGGACTTGGGCATAAAACCCACCAGCGTGGCCATACACTGAGGCAGAGCTCAGGCTTGCAACCCCTGCAGAGACAGGTCCGGGGGAATGTGTAGTAACATTGCTCACCTTCCAGAGTGCTTTAATTTGGGGCTCAGATTTCTCCTAATGGTCTCCGTGTTGGATAATAAACCTCCTCATGGGAGGTGGTGGAAATTCTCAATAGCAGGGCGTAGTGGGGAGGATTCAGGTCATCTAGGGCATGACTTCTAAACTTATAAGAGTATTAGAGGATTTGGGTCCCTTCCTTCCTCTCTCTCTTTGCTCCTTGGCTGCCATGAGATGAGCAGTTTTGCTTTGCCATGCAAGATTGCCATCATGTTGCTCCTCATCACACACCCAAATTGATGGGTCCAATTGATCAGGGACTGCAACTCTAAAACTGTGAGCAAATTAAGCCTTTTCTCCTAATGAGTTGTTCGTTGTCAGTATTTGTTATACCGATGGAAAGCTGCCTGACAAATTAAAGAAGGAGAGTTGGAATGTGGCTCATGGTTTTCAGAGGATTTAGACCATGGTGTACTGGCTCGAAGTCAAGAATGTCATGGTGGAAGGGCCCGGTGGAGGAAAGATGCTTACCTTATGGTAGGCAGGAAGAAGAGGAAGAGTGGGGGGACAAGGACAGGGAGAGGGACAGGGAGACAGCAGAGACAAAACTATATTGGAATATATAACTGGTGACCCACCCTTCCAGCCAGGCCCCAATTCCTAACAACAGAATCAGCTCCTGAACCCATCGTATTCAGTACTGAAATGTGCATGAATGAATGCACAGATGATGGTAGCGGCCACATGATCTAATGACCTTCCAAACGTATATGACATTTGGGGCACATTTTAGATCTAATCCTTAACACATTGCAAGGAGCTCAGGGATGGTATAAGGCGTCCTATGCTATAAAGGGTGGCCTTGGACTGTCTCGATCCAAGTGTTCAGAGTGCCAAGCTCGGAGAAACCTCAGTGATATTTTTTCTTTTTTTCTGGGAAGCTATGTACAACGAGTGCTTGCAGAACATGGTGCAGAGTCCACATCAGCCAAGGGAATCTGGGATGGATGAGAATGGTGTCCATCAGAGTGCTCACGTCCGTACTGGACAACTGCAGCAGAAGAAGAATGATGTTTTATGCTGGACTCAAACACTTCATGAGGTAGCAAGTCATTCAAAAGTCATGCATTTGGGTTTTTACTCCAGGAGTGGTTTCAGAAGATAAATAGGTGGATATGCACCCAACGTATGAGGCAACTCCATTTATCCAAGGACTTGGTAGCAACTGAGGAATTAATGGAAATACTGCTGGGAAATTGTGACAAGACTGACATAGTTAGAGGAGGCTGTGGCAACCCACCGCTGTGATAGAGCTGCTTTCAAAGTCCACATGCAGGATCCCTGGTGTGTTCATTAGCATAATTGAAGGGAGGATTTATTTTGTGCTGGTTAAGTGGTATTAAAGGAACTAATTATAGGCTGCCCTCTCTGGAATGTTAATTTTTTTCTCAAAATTCATAAGGGCAGTGAGGGGACCCAGTTAAATATGACTCACAATATGTTTCTGAGGATCTTAGGAGGAGAGGGAAAGGCGCTTCCATCAATTCAAAATCCTAAAGAATCCCTATACATTTAAAGAGTGAGACGCCTCTTTTTCTTCAGTGTTTTATGTATCAGATATTTGAAAAAGAAATTATAGAAAGAGTAGTGCTTTGCAAGGTAGATTGGTAGGAATTTGCCATAATGGGATATATATTTTGTTGCTGTTGTTAATGCAGCACAGAAATAAGAGATTGTGGAGTAATGTATTGATATTTTGATAGTAACTGGATTTCAAGAAAATTGTCACTGGTGATTTACAATTTCATTCATATCTAAATTAAACCAAATGTTTTATTACATATATAAAATTTTACATATACATGTATCTCTGTATATAATATATAGTATATATGTATATACTATACAGATATATAATATGTATATAATATATAGTATATATTATATATTACATAATGCATTATCATATACAATTGTGTATACATTATATGTATTTCCGTTATATAAATATGTATACATATAAATATATTGAATATACACACTGGGTACTTAAGTTGACTTTTTTTTTTTTTTTTTTTTTTGTGGTGCCGGGGATCGAACTCAGGCCCTTGTGCTTGCAAGGCAAGCACTCTAATCACTGAGCTAAATCCCCAGTCCCTTAAATTGGCTTTTGTATTCATGAGTTTTGAATTCAGGAATTCAAATACAGGTCAAAACTTTAGAATAATATTTCCTTGTGTATATATACCGCATTTTAAATTTATCATAATGAAGAATAAGATCATGTCATTTTCAGGGAACTGGTGAATCTTCTGATCATAGTGTTAAGTGAAATAAGTCACATACAGAGAGTTTAATATCACATGGTTTTTCTTATATGAGAAACCCAACTTATTAACAAAGATTAAAATAATGGACGGAAGGTACCAAATGGGGCTGATTTGGGGGATGAGGAAAATGATCAGAAGACGAAAGGGGAGAGTTGGAAGGATGGTAAAAACATGAAAACAATGAAAATATTTATATAAAATTGAAACCAAATTCCTCAAACAAATTTAACTATGATGTATCATAAACATACACTAATAATTTTTGAAAGTATTTGGGAAAATTTTGTCTATACTTAATGTCCAGAGACTGTTATTTTTTCTTGCATTTTCTCCTGAACAATTTACCATGACCACTATTTGCATAACATTTATATTATGAGATATAAGTCATCTAGATATGATTTAAATGATACAGGGCTATGTGTGTAAGTTCTACATAAATACTACCACATTTTATATAAAGGACTTGGGCATCTGCCAATTTTCGGATCTGTGAGATGGAGAATTTTACAAATATTTGGCAACGTGGACTAAAGAAGATCTAGAATGCTGTAAGCTGAGTTTGAAGGGACATACTGATTGGAACTCAGAAGACCAGAATGCTGATTAGGAATGTAGATGATAAAATTCAGGCTAAGGAGATTTCAGGGGTAAAAAAACACTTTTCTGGAAACTGGACTGAAGGCTCTGCATGTTATATTCTAGCAAAGAACTTGTTCATATTTTTCATCACTGTTTGAAGAATTTATGTGTGTCTGAATTTAAAGGTGCCAGATTTATTAATCTGCAAGTGGAAAGCATGGCAGCTCAATGTTACATTCGTGGCATGGATACTGCAGGCTGTCTTTATCCAGAAGTGTGGTGAAAATCAGGAGCAAAGCCAGATAAAAATGTTTTCAGTTTTATATTAAAGGGGGGCATCTGCAGAGCTGAGGACAAGGAGAACATGATTGCTAAAAGGATTAGCACTAAAAAGAACCCAAGTACTTTACATCAGGACTTGAAGTCAATTGACCAGGCCACACCTTTTGCATGCTCAAGACTGTACAAATGTTAAACTCCTCTGCAAGTCTTTGCTTTGAGCGGAGGGTGCCCCGCTCACTCACAGCCAAGAGGTTAATGTTTCACTGAGTTCACTCATGCAGTCATTGGTGCCTCTGCAGACCTGACTCAAGGGGACCAGGTGTAAGCTGGTGGCAAACCTTGGTGTCATCCACAGATGCTCGTTTCTCAGGCATGCAGAATGCAAGATTTGAGGGGTACAGTTGGCTTCTGCCCAGATTTCAGAGGAAGCCCCATTAAGCCAGGCAGTGTGGCCCTGAGAAGGTCAGTCATGAAGCTGTGAGAATTAAGCCAAAAGTACAGTAGAGATTCCAGTAAGTTGGAAAGTCCAGGAATGTGAAATATCTGCTGGAAGTACACAGAGTTACCCAGAGGCGAGCTATAGAGTCTGCAACGAGCAGGACCAGAGAAGCAGGGCTGCCCAAGCACATATCTTACCACATTGTACCCCACCTTCTGGGCAGGCATCTATAGGATTTAATGTTTGCTCTGCTGAGATTCAGACATGGTTTGGTCTTGCACATTCTATCTTCTATTTATCCCTTCTGTAATAAAAATGTTTACACTCTGCCATTGTATGTTGGAAATGTTTGACTTTTTTTTTTTTAACAGGCCCCACAGCTTAGCATTTTCCTTGACTCTTAGAAGAGATTTTGGACTTTGATTTTTCAGCAATTCTAGTAGTATTAAGACTGGTGACTCTTAGAGAATAAATTTATTTTGAATAATGAGATTCCCATCAGCCATTTGGACAGTGCTGGAGAGAAATGTTATGCTTAGGTAAAAAAAAGAAAAAAAGGAAAAAAATTTCCATAAAAATCTTTTTGGAGGTAGGGCCTGGCCAGAGAGGATTTCTCACCTGAGTGTGTCGTGGAAGATGGTATTCTAGTCCCTTGTTTCTCCCTTCTCTTTCTGTTTGTGGCCTGGCATGGACTGAGCAGCTTTTCTCTACTGTGCTACTCCACCCTGCCATTTCTGCCTGGGAGCCAACCATCCATGGATTAAAACCCCCGAAAACCCTGAGTCAAAATAAAACACTCCTCCTGCACTACAAATACGTACCAATTTAAAAAAAAAAATTAAAACTGTCCTCCTTCGAGTTGTAACTATTTCATATTTCAATACAGTGACAAGAAAGTGGCTAACAGGCCTCATGATACATGTTTCACATATTTCAATATGATTCGCAGATATATGAGATCTCATTTTTGCACAGCCTCTTAAAAGGAAATATTTTTGCAGCAATATGTTCGTTTAATGAATTAAACAATGTGAGAACAATTAGCCTTTACTCATGTTCAAGTATTAAAAAGTAAGTAGGTTCAATCAGAAACCATGGACAATACCTGGTAGACTATTAAATATAATGATTCAAGTCAGGCACACCTATAATCCCTATGCTGGGAGGCTGAGGCAGGAGTACTGCCAGTTCAAGCTTAATAAAGGCAATTTAGTGATTTAAAGAGATCCTGTGTCAAAATAAAAGAAATTGCACAAACAGCTTGGAATGTAGATCAATGCAAAGGATCTGTGTTTAATATCCAGCGCTATAACCAATTAATATTTATCAACGAATGAATGATACGAACCAATAAAAGAATGACTTCACATTTTGACCCTTTTAAAAATTTAGAATCGTGTTCTGTGTATCACTCTCCAAATGCCCTCTAGCTCTTCACACAAATCCAGTTATAACATGTTGAATGAGGACACATCATTTTCCCAGATGGCCTACACAAAAGAAATTTCAAAGCCACAGGGAAAGACAGAAAAGAGTGATGTCACATAGCTTAAAAGATAAATGATCTTGCAGGAGAATGAGGCCCTGTGCATCAGACTGGGGTGAAGCCGACAGTTTTGCAAAAGATACAGGTGAAATCAATAAATGGAAGGTGTCAGGAAATGAAATCAGCCCGGGGAATTCATGGCTAAAGCGTCAAAGGAGATTCTGGGAAAACTAATGCTTTGATTTTAACAAACAAATGTTGACTGCTTAGTAGCTTGATATGATCCTCTTCTTGTCTCAAATATCAACTTAATCAGGGATCTAGATGAGTGATGGGTGTTGTGCTGAAGCTGTTATTAGGTGTGCTCAGTAACTCAGGTCGTGAATAACGATTTTAACTTGTGCATGAAGATCGTACCCTGTAAAGTTTTGCAGGGTCTGAGTTCAACCTGAGTTCCAGGCTGCAAGATTGAAACTAATAATGTTTTTGAACAATAAAAATGAATAAATATAATGGTGGCTCTATGCATCCATCTGTACTCTGTGTGTGTGTGTGTGTGTGTGTGTGTGTGTGTGTGTGTGCTGGAGTTTGAACTCAGGGCCTTGTGCTTGCGAGGCAAGCACTCTAACCATTGAGCTAAATCCCCTGCCCCCTCCAATCTGTACTGTTGGTTCTCTTCCCATTTAGAAAAGCTCTATCTTCTTTTCCCTCAATTCTTCCTCTTTATCACCTTTTTGTTCATCCACCCATCACTTGTTCCTTCTCTAAAAGTGAAAGTCTGATCTATAAATGTAGACAAACCATTTTGAGAATGGAATGACGTTGTCTTCTCTAGCCTTACATTCTTTGACCAAAGAGTGTGGCTGAAATATTTTTCTTATTTCATCTCTATAGTAGAATCCTTTTGCCTTTCTGAATATGAATGTTTGGGCGTTTATTCCATATTATAATTTATTATATCTGACTAATGGTGTTTATATGTAAAAAAACTGGAAAATATGAACTTACATATTCCACAGTACTGTCATTTTCCCTGTTTAATGAGCTACAAACATCTGAGATCGTCTGGCTGATGGAGAAAACCAGGGAAAAAAATCAGTCCCTGAAGATTCGGTGTATTTGACGTGCATTTTCTCAGAAATTTCAATCTCCAGTACAGAAAAGAAACAAGCAAAGAGAACCATGCAAAGATTTCCTGAGTTCTTCTGTTGCTTCATTGTGAAACAACAGCAGTACAAATCGCATCAATAATATATTGTGTTCTACTTTGTGTTTTTTAATGCATGTTGATTGTTTCAGGCTGTTTTCTGCTTATTAGGCAGTGGACTATTCTCTGTGCTGTATAATGAAAAAAACAAGATTCAGAACAGTATAAAGTATGCTACTATTTGTGTGAAAAAGTTAAAAAATAAAAAAATAAAAGAAAGTGGAAGACATCTTTGGAGACTGGCCAGATGCTATCATGGAGAGGATTATGAAGGTTGGAATTCACTTCCCAATTTGACCCCACTTGCAGCTGTATAACACAATTAAATAAATAGAAACGAGTGCTGGGTGAAAGTGAGAGTTTCTTCATGCTGTTGATAATTGTGTGCTAAAAGTATTTAATGTAACTTCATTCATTTTCCTTCTATTGTATGAAAGGTATTTCTCATTATTCCTTTTTATTAAGAGGTGAAAAATGATATTCTACAACTTGTCAAATTCCTCCTACATGGTAAACTCAGTGGTCTCCAGGAAGTTCAGAACCACTACACAATAACATGACTAATTTAGTTATAGTGGGAAATCAGTCATTTCGCACACAATTCTGGCTAATAAACTAAAAGTAGATTTGAGTTTTGGTGTTTCCCAATGCCACTATACCCTTAGCCAGACTATAACTGTTATGGTTTGTGTCTTGATGTCCCCACAAAGCCGCTGGTGGCTATGGCGGGGGGTGGGGGGCTTTTTCTGAAGTCCTGTATCTAGAGTGTGTGATGCTGGGATTAAGGTTGTGTGATTACTAAATCAATCCACTGATAGCTTTGGTGCCATCCTCCTCCTGGCAGCCTGGATAAGCTACAAGGGGCAGAAAGAAGCTACGTAAGTCCCTCACTTGCCTTGCTACCTTTAGTCTGCTGTGAGTGGTTTCT
Organism: Hystrix cristata; assembly: GCA_004026905.1. Classification (NCBI taxonomy): domain Eukaryota; kingdom Metazoa; phylum Chordata; class Mammalia; order Rodentia; family Hystricidae; genus Hystrix; species Hystrix cristata. The sequence goes on along the minus strand of PVJO010014768.1, from coordinate 17,158 downwards.
CCCATCTGATGCCCCTGTGCCAGGCCACCCTGCCTCGAAGCCAGCCATGTATGAACTGAAAACTCTACAAACTGTAAGCCAAATAAACCTTCCCATTTGGGTATCAGGCATTTTTTTTTTTTCCCCAGCAACGACAGAAAAGTAACTAAGACAGAAATTGGTATTGGAGAAGTGTGGTCTTTGCTGTGATGTTGCCTGGCCATGAGGCTTAAAAACCTTTGGAATTAATTCAGAAAGGTTTTGAGAGACCGGCCAAAGAGGCGGCCCTGGAATGCTCTAACTTACTATGTGTGAGACTCTGGTCAGAGCCCAGAAGAGTAACTGATAGAAATGCTGCCGGGTAGGATGAGGCTGGGAAGCCTCCTTTGAGAAAGGCTGCATGGGCTGCCGGACCCCGGGCGGTACATGTGCGCTTTGGCAGAAGTTGGTCTGCACTTCGCTTGTGTTTGGAGATACTGCCTGGGTGGAAGAAGAACTTCAGTGCAGTCTGGTGTTGGGACGGTGGTATTGTCACTCTCGAGGAATTTGGGGTGAATCTATGTTGGAAACCGAGAGCAGAGAGCCAGCAGGGTGACTCGCAGTGTTCGGCCAGAGGAGAGCTGTGGACGGCAGGGATGAAGATAGGAGAATGCAATTGTGGAGAAGAAACAGGACAAGGGAAAAATTACTTGAGAATTTTTTATCAGAAAGGAACAGTGCAGTTGGGGATGCTGGAGATCCTTTGGGGCATCTCTTAGTGTTGCCGTGCTTTTGTTAACGGGAACCAAAGGAGTTTTAAAATTTGAAGCTATTTTTTTTTTTTAATGTGGATGCACTGTATTGGTATACTGTACTTTGAAAACCATCTTTTTTTTTTTTTTAAGCAAGCAAGAGACAGGAGAGTTGTTGTATATTTGTACGTATATTTGTAATTTTTGGACACCTGTTTGTAATCAGAATTGAGAGTCCTTTGAATATTTCTTTCTGGTGTGGGAATGAGTGCAATAATTGTGTTGTTAATGTAATCTTCAATAGACCAAAATCTGCTAACCCTTTACAACTCTGACAGTGGAGACTATAGTTTAAAGAAATGTGTGTGGTCATCAATTTGACCGGGGTGAATTGTGATGGACTCATTACCGTGGTCAACTTGAGCAGGAACGCCCAGCCAGACTGAGTTGGTTGGTTCTGGGCGTAGAGGATCCACCTGAGGATTGTTGCCCACACAACATAAAGGAGACGGGAGCAGAAGATGGTGGCCGGCTCTTTCCCAGGAGAAGCTCTGCTGCGGCTGGTTCTCCTGAAGGGGACTCGGCTGTTCTCATTGCACAAGGAGCTCGGGGCCTGGCTGTCGTCAAGGCTGGCTGCTGTTGCTTCAGGGGAGCTCTGGTCTTCATCTCTGCTGCAAGCGTCGTATCCTGGTACCAGTGAAGATTTCTTCAACCTTTTAGCGAAGACACGGATGTACATGGACAATGCTGTGGGCTCCTGGCCCTTGACCGGATCTTTTGGGTCTTCGGTGCCTAGACAGACATTCGGCACCTTCTGCATTTAGCTTGTCTGTGTGAATGTTGTAATTTGGACTCGTCTCATATTAAACCTGCTCTCTTGCAAACTATTGACTCTAGAAAAGTGACTAATACAATAACACTAATGAGAAAATATGATCAGTGAAAGGAAATTTTGTTGGATGGCAAATTCCTTAAATAAGTCATTGATATTTAAAAATATATATTAATGCATGTTCACAGTACATAACATTTACACTCTGAGTGGAGCTCGTACATGTACATAGCACCACTTAATTTATTTTTCATTCTCTTTGCATCCCCTCCTTTCTCCATCCAGCCATTACTTAATCCCCTTCTCCTTTGAGAAAGAACTATCTGCTTACTATCTGTTATCTGTCTTTTATTTTGCTGCTCATTTATAGTTTGTGTTTCTCATATAAAAGAAACTGTTTCCTATTTAAGCTTCTGTGTCTGTTTTATTTTATTTTATTTTATTTTATTTTATTTTATTTTATTTATTTTTTGGTGCTGGGGATTGAACTCAGGGCCTTGTGCTTACAAAGCAAGCACTCTAACCGCCGAGCTAAATCCCCAGCTTTATTTTAATTAATATTTTGGATTTGGTCTTCTTTGATTCAGGGTTTGAAAATATATTTTCAGATATTTTATTAAGTTTTAAATGATCACTCAGTGCCTTGAGAATATTGGCATGTAGTACAAATTCCCAATTATCACAAATATATGGCATCATTGGTAAAGCTTTAACCAAAATACACGGAAGCCCAGTTTTTTGAAGGTGTGCTGGGGATCAAACTCAGGACCTGACACTTACTGGGCAAGTGCTCTACCACTGAGCTAAATCCCCAACCCCAAAAGCCCAGTTTCTGATTTCCATTGTCAATGAAAACAATACCAGAAACACACACAGAAGAAATTCAGTGTGGTTCCCTGACATTCTAGTGGGAATTGAAATTTCAGAGCTTCCAATCTGCATGGTCTTGATTGAATGTCTTATTTATTGGGTTTTCTTTTTCTAAAGGTGCAATTCTTCATTGTGAAATTTTCTTTATAAATGGTTTCCACATTAGGACAATTTATGTATTTTGTAGGGTTTGTTTTTTGTTGTTGTTTTTGTTTGTTTGTTTTTTAAACCAAGAACATGTACTGGTACATTGTATACATAATGATCATATTCAACCTGGTTGTTTTGTTCCTGTACATGATATACCTTGGTTTCCCCCTTCCCCACCCCTTCCTTCCGTTCCCCTACCCTCCCCTATTTGCAGCAGGTTTATTTACATTTTTCCCCCTTCTCTCTTTTCTTTTTCCCTTGCTTCTTATCCCCCTTCTCCCTTTCTAGTTCTCCTCTCCTTTGAATACTTTTTTTTTTTAACATGCTATCTATCACACCTCTTTGTCCTTATTTACACTTATTGTTTCTCATATCACAGAAACGACACACTGTGCACACTGGTGAGTGTCTGATTTATAGTTTTGAATCACCTACTTATTGCTACAACACTTTGCTCTTTTCATTATTTCTAAGAACTGTTGTTGGTTCCAAGAATATAGACATTGAAGCCAAGTTTCTTCCATTGAAATCATGGACTAAATGTGTCTAAGATTTTGTGACTCTCTCTTAATTTCTCATGCATCTCCTCCAGTAGACTTGAAATGTCTCTGGCAGGTTTATGATATCTGACACAATCTAAATGCTATATAAATACCTTTATAGTGGGGTTTTTAGTGAATAATAACAAAGCAATAGATGTACCTGTTCAGGAAACCCATAAGCAACCATCATAGAGTTAGAGACATGGCACATTAATGAGACACAAGGCAAGAGGAGTTCAAAGAGTGGGTGCCAGAGAAAGAGAGTGTCTCTTAACTATGAAGGAGTGTAGGCTACAGCAGAGCATCTTGGTTCGCCTCTGCATTCATATGCATTCACCACAGAGCTCAAAACGAGGAAAATTCAACATTTGCATTTTGGACCTTTCTGAAAACTCTCTTTCATGGACATTTTCATTCTGTGGCTGGTTAAGTCTTAGAATGAGAAATATATAAGTACAGGGGACCAACTGTATTTTTTATTTATCTCCGTGTTAGCCTGGAGGGCATTGCACATAAATTGTTTTATGCATTTACAAATAAGCAAATAGGTCATTAAAATAATACATGGCAGGGGAGGGCCCCAGAAAACACTATATTTGGGGTTGCATTTCCAAACTTTTGTCAGCTCCGAGACTCAATCCCAGAATGATAGCAACTATGAATTAAATCCTTACCTTGTGCTGGGAATTTTAGGTTCATTAGCTCTAACTCTCACTACAAAAACTAAAAGTGTGGAGTTTAGCAACTAGGCCAAGAATTCAGTGTCATTAAGTGCTTGAAACTCAAGACCAGCTGACCTTCTAGCGAAAGGGATGATCTCATTGATAAGTGATTCTTCGAGGAGAATGGGTAAGTAGTTTATTTAAAAATGCATGCCCATCCACCCAAGTTGCCTTTTCTGAAGAGTATGAAAAAGTACATCTATACCAAGAAATGACTGGGACTTTTCTTCCAACACTACCTCCTGCTCTGACCAGCAATTTTGTGACTGTACTAATGTAGCCTATGCTTGTATGATTAGAAAAAAAAGGCTATTTAAATATATAGGTACGTAATGCCTTATATCACTATAGTAACAAATAGCTTAATTAGCACGTGTTTGTAACATGCTTCCAGCCACTGCCACCAATGTTTTTACCTCTCCATGTGTTTAATGTGGAGTACAGAAAAAAATAGGAAAAACTGGGAACATTGCCTAAAACTTTATTAAATTATCCATGTCCGCAGTGTGATTTACAACCCAGGGGCCTGTGGAGATTTTGAGCATCTGTATTCCCAAGATATCCCTAAACTTTTGCCTTTTTGTCTTTTCCTTTTTGAGGTAACAATATAATATAAACAAATAGCTTAATTTTAAGCTATCATGTCTTAATTGATGCGACAAGCAAGAATTACCATGCAGATTCATTTTGCTTCACAGTAAAATTAGCAATTAAAGACCACAGCAAACGAAGTCAGAAGTGAAAAAGCGTGTTATCTGAAATCATTCCATTTGTGTTTTAAGATGGCTATCACAATTTATTTTGCACACCTGTAACTTGGTCATAATTCTTCTGATTGTTTTTTCTCCCTCTTATTTTGTTGGGAGTTAATTTGTCTCCTATATTAGGAAGCATTAGAATCATTAACAGATAAAGCACAACACACATAATGGTAAGTTAGCAGGCTCCACCAAATTATCTTTATTATGAAGTTATACTTTGAGATATATTTTATATGCCGCTAGTCAATAACGGGGGAAACCATTTCCCCTGAAGCACACAAAACATAACATCGAGCATCTGTTGGGGTTGCATGCAAAAAATAATCTCAATGGATATTTTTCTCATTTCTTACTGTGCTGAGAGGACATTTTACTGGCAATAATTTTATATGTAATATGCAGGTTTATATAGGGAAATGAACATATGTTTATACAATTTGCATCTCATGGGGATTTAATGAACTTTTTTTTAAACTCTCCACTAATTAATCTCAGCTAGAGTTTGTATAAGAGCCATAGCATGCATGTCGGGTTCATTTTTATTTACCAATTTGCAAAGTTATAAGTGTATTTCCAGCTATTTTGTAGAGATGACCTATGTATATATATTTTAGCATCACAATGGACTCCTGTATCTCATTCAGTGTTCTCTAGCAGTAACTAATATCTGAGATGAAACAATTTAAAAAGAGAAAAGCAGTCTTTTGGCTTATGGGTTTAGAGCTTTCAATCTCTGATTATCCCTATTTCTTGGGACCTGTGGCAACACAGTATACCCTGGTGTGGCAGAAATTATTCATTCACACTTTGCCAGGGGTGAACGAGGAGGAGATGAATAGATTAGAGTCCAAATATCTTTATTGGTTCCTTCCACCCTCCCTTCTTTCCTTTCTTCTTTCCTCTATTCTGTATTTTCTTTTTCTCCTCTTTCTTTCTCTTTCTTTCTCTTCCTTTCTTTCTTTCTTTCTTTCGTCCTTCCTTTCTTCATTCATTTATTCCTCCTTTTCTGCCTTCTTTCCTTCTTTCCATCCTTTCTTCCTTTCTCTTTTTTCTTTCTTTCTTTCTCTGTGTGCACACAGTACTAGGGAATGGACTCAGAGCCTTCATACTGAGCTACATCCTGAGCCCATTTTTTAAATTATTTTTAAGTTTCAAGACGGGGTTTGTAAAGGCATTAATTTCCCCGGGCTGAGCTCAGATTTTGGCCCTCCCACCTCAGCCTCTCAGAATGCAAGGATGGAGATTTCTCTCGAGTTTACACCACCAGTTACCTAAAGACCCCATCAGACTCCACCTCCCAGAGACACCAACTCCTCTAATTTCATCACGTTCTGGATACTGACTGTTGAATACACCGGTCTTTGAGGAACGGTGGCCCGATCCACAGAATGATGTTATTTATTAAATTTGGTATTGTCTAATACATTTATTAAATTTGGTATTGTCCAATACATTTATTATCCTCATGAAGGGTCATAATGTGCCATATTGACCACCAGAGGCTTATCAGTCTCACTCAAGTATTTGAGATTTTTGTCCCTAAACTTCATCTGTAAAGAATCAGTGGTACATTCCCCTCCAACGGTCAGCATGTTCCAGAAGCTGATGTATCCCATAGAAGACAAGAAGTCCAAAGGAGCATTAATTCCTCAAAAAATGAATGGGGCAAGGTAAATAAAATGTCTTTCAAAGTAATAGATTAAAAAAAAAATAATAGATTTTGTCACTACATGTCATTTCATAGTGACAACTGCATGGTTCTTTTATCTCATTTGAAATGACATGTGTTTTGATAATTGAACCTAGGGCCTTCACACTGAGCTGCATCCCCATGCCAAGCTTTTTAATTTTTAAAAAATTTTGAGACAGAGTCTCACTACATCACTAAGTTGCTCAGGCTGGGCTCACAATTGGGGTCCTCCTGTTTCAGCCTCCCAGAGTGCTGGGATTATATGCTTGCAAGGCCACACCCAGCTGATAGTGATTTTTTTTCTTTCTTTAATTTAATCAAGAAAAACTGTCACCATTTGATTACTTTTTCTTTTCCTCATTCCACAAGTATAAAGATCAGCCAGGAGAAGTTGATTTTGAAAAAGCCAAACAAGAATTGCCTTTTGTAGTTGTTATATACTGAATTTCAAAACTTCATGTTTTATTTTTTATTTTTTATTTTTTGACTTCATGATTTTAGACACACCATCTTATAAATATTTTATATAGAATCAAGCCGTTCAAAATAGTGACCATGTGCATTTTTATATGTTTATTTTCATGCTGTGTCTTATGACTACATGACCAGCATATATCTTGCAGAAAAATTTGCAAAGGAAAAATGAAACCAAGGAAAAATGTGAAGTTGATTTACAGCCTATAAGTCAGTATTGCTGTCTTCCCTTCTCCTTCTTTCCTTCCTTCCTAACTCCTTCACTTTTTGTTTTTTTTTGAACTGGAAACTGAAGGCAGGACTTGCCCACAAAGCTAATTCTGCAACTGGATGTTTCTGTGATTTTACTTTGAATATCACCAGTTATTTCATATGGTAGACATATTTATTAAGTGATGTTTCACTTTAATGTTTTAGGCATGTTTAAAATGTGCCTTTTTGAAATGATAAATGAGAGAAACAATCTATAGCTTCAACACAATGAATCGACTATGTGAATATATTAAAACATAACTTATCCATTCTTGTAGTGTTAGATATTTAAGAGGTTGAAATACACTTTTCATAAACTGGGTAGTGGAAAATATTCCTTTGGAAACTCTTACAACTCCTCCTGAAATAGTTTCTGAGAAAAATTCCTGAAATGCCTATATCACCTATTTGTTAAAAACACAAAAGAAAGAAAATTGTGCTGGTATCTCTTACAGAATAACCAAACAAACACACCTCTAATGCAAGAAATCTCATAAAATGTGAATTGAGACAAATAACCCTGTTCTCCAAGTCTTAAGAAAATAAAGATTCTGACTTAAAAACCTTGTGGTGTATTAACAAAGATAGTAAGCTTTGAGAAAGTTAGCATTACATATAATTTTATAATTTTCATATTCTATAAATAATTTTAAAATTTTTATTATGTATAAAATTTTAACTTCTTTATTATTTTATAGGAATTTGGAGAAAATTAATATTCAAAAAGCGAGTCAAGACACTTTAATTTTGCTGTGAGTGTTTTAAAGGTTAAAGACCACTTAGTGTATGTCTGATCCGGCCTGTAACAGGAAATTAACTACTCACGCAATTAAACCCTCTCTGCTAGGCATTCTCTGTCTGACTTTGAAGTGCTAATAAGACAAAATTACTCAAATCCGGGAAAGAAATTAAGAAATGAAAAATGTTAATTAAATTCAAAAACACAGCTAATAAGACCAATGCGAAATGGAAGTTAAGGGAAATAAATATATATCTATCTGTTTAGAGAGCAGAGGGAAAATACAAATGAAGTACAGAATTGAAACTAGATCTTTAAATTTGCTACCAGTGATTTTTTTTTTTTTACGCACTGTTATTGAATTCTCTGATGGTGTGTGAAAGAGTAAATAAGCATCCAATTACAACAATTTTGTGGAAGTCTCCTTTACAAAACTCAAATTCTATAAATGCAACAAAGGGAAATGGGAAAGTGACTGTATTTTGAGATGTTATTTATTTAATTGCAATTTTTAGGTGGGAATCAGGATCTAAACTAAATTATTCATAAGTTTCTTTCTGAAGAAGACATCCAAACCTCTAGTTAAACAAAATTCATTTAGCTAATGTACACTATGGTCTTTTCTTAAGGAATTCTGCACTACGATAACAATTCCACATTTTTTTTTTTTTTTAGGTGCCAATGTGGATTTTCTTGGATATTCTACAGACTCTGGATCCTTTCGCAATGACACTGGGAACTGCCATGAAATGACAATTATTTGGGGTTTCCATATGTAACGATGAGTTATCCCTCTTTCTCTTTCTAAGCCAAATCCATTGTTGACTTTTAGGGTTATAGTTTTATTAGTAGTATTTTCAGCATGGAGAAAATAAAATTCAATCCATTTTCCTACAAGATCTTTTCTAACAAGGATGTTATTGAATGCAAGCACAAGGGCCTGAGTTCGATCCCCAGCACCACAAAAAAAAAAAAAAAAGAAAAGGAAGAATACAAATAGACTTCGTAGATGTATATAAAGTCTTCCACCCTACAACAGCAGAATACACAGTCTTTTCATTTGCACATGGGTCATTCTCCAAAATACACCACATAGTAGCTCATAAAGCACACTTAAGTAAACATAAAGGAATTGAAATTATCCCATGCATACTATCGGAGCATAGTGCAATGAAACTAGAATTCAATGGCAACAGAAATGAAAAAAAAAGAAAAAAGAAAAAAAAACATAAACACATGGAAACCAAATAATATCTTTCTGAACAACAGTTGGGTCACAGAAGAAATTAAAGAAGAAATTAAGCAATTTATACAGTTAAATGATAATGACAATACAACATACTGGAACCTATAGTATACAGTGAAAGCAGTTCTATGAGGGAAACTTATTGCATTGAACTCCCACATCAGGAAGACAGAATGAGCTCGAATAAACAACTCAATGTTGAACCTCAAATGTCTAGAAAAAGAAGAACAAATCAAATCCAAAGCTCGTACAAGAGAGGAAATTATTAGGATCAGAGCTGAAATTAATGCAATTGAGACTAAAAAGACAATACAAAGAATCAACAAATGAAAGAGTTGTTCTTTGAAAGACTAAACAAAATAGTCAAACCTCTAGCTAATCTTATCAAAAAAAAGAAAAGAAAAGACCCAAAATCATGCAATAAAAAATGAAAGGGGTGAAGTCACAACTGACCCGTCAGAAATCAAAAGGATCATCAACACCTACTTCAAGAATCTATACTCAAACAAGATGGAAAATACTGAAGAAATGGACAGATTCTTAGAAACATATGATCTACCAAAACTGAATCAAGAAGAGATAAAAATAATAAATAACCCAATATCAGCCATTGAAATTGAAGAGATAATTAAAAACCTACCAACAGAGAAAAGCCCGGGTCCTGACGCTTCCACAGCTGAATTCTACAAGAAATTCAGAGATGATCTAATACCACTGTTCCTCAAACTCTTTAATGAAATTGGAAAGGAAGCAGTACTTCCAAAATCATTCCTGGAAGCAAGCATTAAAACCAGATTTCTGATATTAAAACCAGAAAAGGATCCAACTGAAAAAGAGAACTACAGGCCAATCTCCTTAATGAACACAGACACAAAAATTCTAAACAAGATACTGGCAAACAGAATGCAATGACTTGTCAAGAAGATTATGCACTATGACCAAGTAGGATTCATTCCACGGACACAGGGATGGTTCAACATATGCAATCAATATATGTAACAAACCATATCAACAGTGTCAAAGACAAAAATCACATGATCATCTCAATAGATGCAGAAAAACCATTTGACAAAATCCAACACCCATTCATGAGAAAAACACTACAGAAATTAGGAATAGACGGTCTATATCTAAATCTGATAAAAGCCATCTATGACAAACCAACAGCCAACATCACACTAAATTCTCAGAAACTGGAAGCTGTAACACTAAAATCTGGAACAAGACAAGATGCCCACTATCACCACTGTTATTCAATATAGTCATAGAAACATTAGATGAGCAATTAGACGAGAGAAAGAAAGAAAAGAAATAAAGATAGGAAAGGAAGAACTTAAATTATCATTATTTGCAGATGATATGATACTCTACATAGAAGACCCCAAAAATTCCGACAAAAACTTCTAGATTTAAAAGCAAAATTCAGTCGTGTAGCTGGATACAAAGTCAATGCCCAAAAATCAATAGCATTCCTATATACAAATAACAAACTCACTGAGAAAGAAATAACAGAAGATACACCTTTCACAGTCACATCAAAAAAAAAAAAAAAAGAAATACTTAGGAATTTATCTAACAAAGGAAGTAAAAAATCTTTACATCAAAAACTATAATTCTAAAAAAAAAGAAAAAAAACTATAATTCTCTAAAAATGGAAATTGAAAGAGATATCAGAAAACAGAAAGATATACCATGTTTCTGGGTAGGAAGAACCAACATAGTGAAAATGGCCATACTTCCTGAACTACTATACAGATTTAATGCAATTCCAATCAAAACACAACTAACATACTTCTCAGAATTAGAAAGGACAAACACGAAACTTATCTGGAACCAGAAGAGATGAAGAATAGCAAAAACAATTCTGGGCAACAGGAGCAAATTAGGGGGCATCATAATCCCAGACATGAAACTATACTACAAAGCTACGGTGATAAAAACAGCATGGTACTGGCACAAAGACAGACCTGAGGATCAATGGAACAAATGAGAAGACACAGAAATATCTCCAAACACACTCAAATACCTCATCTTCGACAAAGGAGCCAAACACCCTCATTGGAAGAAAGATAGCCTCTTTAACAAATGGTGTTGAAAAATTGGCGGGCCACATCCCAAAAACTAAAACTAGATACATGTCTCTCACCATGCACTAAACTAAAATCGAAGTAGGTCAAAGATCTAAACATAAAAACAGGAACACTAAATCTACTGGAGAATAAAATAAGAAGAAATCTTGAAGACATAGGGGTTGGAAAAAATTTATGAACAAAACCAAGACTGCAAGGGAAATAATACAAAGAATCAGTGCTTGGGATTACATCCTATTAAAAAAGCATTTGCACAGCAAAAGAAAACCAGTAGAGTGGGGCAAAAACCCACAGACTGGGAAAAAATTTTTGCCAACTCTCCTTCAGACAAAGGTCTGACATCTAGAACATACAAAGAACTCAAAAACATCAACCCTCCCAAATTCAAAGACCTAACCCAAAAATGGGCATCTGAAATGAATAAACATTTCTCAGAAGAAGAAATAAAAATGACAAATAAATACATAGAAAAGTGTTCAACATAACTAGTCATTCGAGAGATGGAAATCAAAACAACATTAAGATTCTATCTCAATCTAGAAAGAGTAATGATTATGAAAAGATCAACCAATAACAAATGCTGGTGGGGCTGTGGGGGGAAAAGGAACCCTCTTCCACTGTTGGTGGGAATGTAGATTGGTCCAGCAACTGTGGAAATCAGTGTGGAGATTCCTCAAAAAAAACAAACAAACAAAAAAAAAAAAAAACTGCAACTGGAGGTTCCATTTGATCCATCTATTCCTCTACTGGGTATCTTTCCAGAAGAATTAAAATCATCATACCACAGTGATATATGCACAACATGTTTATAGCAACACAATTTGTAATAGCTAAGTCTTGGAAACAACCTAAATGTTCAACAAATAATGAATGCCTAAAGAAGATGTGGTTTTTCTACACAATGGAGTACTACTCTTCCCTTAAAAAAGATAAGTCAGAGTCATTTGTAGGTAAATGGATGTTCCTTGAGAACATACTCTTAAGCGAAATAAATCAGATACTCACGAGTACACATCAAATTGTTTCTCTGATATGAGTAACCATAAGGGTAAATAAGGTCAGAGAGGTGTAATAGATATTATATAAAATGAAGATAATATTGAAAAGAGAAGAGAACTAGAAAGGGGCAAGGGATAAAAGAAAGAAGGGAAAAAGGAAAGAAAGAAGAAAAGGAAAAAAATGGGAAAATATAAATAAACCTGCTGTAAATAGGGAACCGGGGAGCAGAAAGGAGGGGTGGAGAAAAGTGGGGGGAAAACCAAGACACATCATGTACAGGTACAAAATAACCTGATGAATGTGAAAATTATGTATGCAATGTACCATTACATGTTCTTGGTAAAATATATATATACATATATATATATATATATGTATCTATATATATAGATACATATATATATATGTGTGTGTGTGTGTGTGTGTGTAAAAATAAAAAAAAAGAAAAGGAGGAATATTATTGAAGAGGATGTTGGATTTTTAAAATATATTTAACTGTTAATAAATTTACTAGGGATCACCTCAGTGATAAGATGGCTGTTTTAGTGATTCTTGGCAATTAGTTTGGCTTTTCAATATATATTTGTTTAATTTTTATTTCAAGTAGCGTATATTGAATATCTCTTAATACTTAAGTGCTTACATGTGCCAGGAAATTATTTCTTTTTTTGGGGGGGTGCTGGGGATTGAACTCGGGTCCTTGTGCTTGCAAGGCAAGCACTTTAACCGAAATTATTTCTTAAATGAAAAAAAACAAAAAACGATTTTCATTATTTCAATTGTTCTTTTGTTCAGGCATGCCAAATAGCTGAGTGTGATAATTTAGAGGTCTGTGCACAAATATTTGTGTTGTCGGGTGTTTATGCCACATTTTTATTTATTTTTTTTATTTATTTATTTTAAACCAAGAGCATGTATTGGTACATTCTACATACATTGATCACATTCATTACATTTATTCTGCACCTATACATGGTGCATCTTGGTTCTCCCCCTCTCCTCCGCCCCTCCCCTCTGCTCCCTCCCTCCCTATTTACAGCAGGTTCATTCATCATTTTCCATATTTTCCCTTTCCCCTCTCTTTCCCCTGTTGCCTTTCTGCTTGTCCCCTTCTTTCTTTCTAGTACTCCTCTCCTCTGCACACCATCCTCCTTTTATATAATATCCATTACACCTCTTTGTCCTTATTTACAGTTATGGTCTCTTATATCAGAGAAACAATTCGATGTGTGCTCATGAGTGTCTAATTTATGTCTTAAGTGAAATATGCCACATTTTTAATCTCTCTTTGCTCAATGGGAAGAGTGTGGTGCTTTGAATCTTCTCCTTTTCCTAAGACCTCGTTCAACTTCCAGTTTTCCATACTCCTGTATAAAATGATGTCCTTCACTTATGGTTAGTTTCTTGCCCTTCACATTATATTATCATTTCATGTTTCGATTCCTGGAGTTCTAGACTCTTTGAAGCAAGTGCCACTGTCTTTAATTTTTCTATGTCCTTTGCCTGACTCCAGGAAGTGGACCTGTTATGGTTCGATCTGAAATGTCCCCCTTTGGCTCATGTGCTGTTTGACCCCAATGCAACAGTAGGCACAGTTGGGGCTCTTGAAAAGCAATTGGATCGTGAGAGCGCCGAACCATTCATAGGTTCATAGTCTGACAGGCGATGCGAGGTGATGGAAAATGAGGACTTAGTTGGAAAGCATGAGTCCTTGGGGTTGTGACATTGAGGACTGTATTTTTCCCTCAATCCCTTCCTTTTTTCTCTGTGCTTCCTGCCTACCATGATTTGAGCAGGTCTGCTTGACTATGCCCTTCCACCCTGATGTTTCTGCCTTGGAGCCAGGTAACCATGGACTGAACCCTCTGAGACCATCAGCCAAATAAACCTTTCCTTCTCTAAGTGGTTTTTCTCAGATCTTTTATCATAGTAACAGAAAGCTAACACTCTACTCGATGGATTAATCCCATTCTGATGTAGGAATATCATATCCATTAACATAACAGTATTTTCATCCACCCATGTTGATATTCCTTCATCCAAAATGCCGGAGACTAGAAGTGTTCCATGTTGTGCATTTTTTTCAAATTTAAGATTATGTGCACATAAATAATGATATATTTTGGCAATAAGATTCACTAACCGTGAAACTCCAGCAGAAATACAGATGAACTATGTGAGAAGTAAATAATAGCTCCGACCTCAGATACTGCGTCAGTCAGAATCCTCACAGTAAGCTATGGATACCAGCATTTTTTTTTTTTTTAATTCAGAAAGGTGCTCATAGTGGATATATGCATTGCATGGTGGTCTAGTTTGGTTTGATTTCCACCTGGTCGGTGTCCAACACCCATTGAAAACTACTCTTCAATGCTTAGTTGTTACTTATGCATACTCCCAGTCAGTCTGGTAAAATGGCTAGGCAGCCCATCCTGGGGAGAAAAGTGTCATTTTGTAGAGTAAAATTCAACCTGTTTCCATCAATTTTGAGAAAGTCCCACAGCAATTAGCATCGCTTGGGGTGGCCCTGGTTGTTTACGCCACAAATCGACATTCAGGAAATACTTCTTGAACTGTACGATTCATAAGAAAGAGATACATTTCTTAACAGATCAGAAAGCTTCACAGAACATTATCCTCTGTACAGAATTTCAAGCAGAGACTCATTGTTTCATGTGGCAAATCATGAAACAATCGGCAATGTATGATCAATAACAATTTAGGTAGTAGCCTTTGTTGCTAACCCCTATTTCTATAGACAGTGTTAGAATTCAGTGTCAGTACCTATTGGATCTGATACTATTTCCCAGTGACCTTGGTCTGCTCTAGCTCTATGGTATTTCCCTCCATGTCCCCCACAAACTATAATTTTTGATTACCCAGTGTGGTTGCTCTTTTGGAAATGAGACTCAGTAGGAAAGTTCTGCTTTGGTACCATTTGCTACCTGAGCATAAATTCAACTTAGGGCAAGATGTCAACATGGAGATTGTGCTTACTTGAGTTCATATGAAGAGAAGTGATCTCAGGCATCATTAAAGTCTATGTGAATTCAGTGACTTTCATAGATGAAGGGAAATTAACTCCAGAATCATGAAGTTATTTTGTGTGTGTGTGTATGTGTTAATTTTTGTTTGTTTTTGTTTTTGAGACAGGGTCTTGTTATGTAGTGCAGGCTGGCCTTGAACTCACTTTGTAGGCCAGGCTGGCCTCCGATTTGCAGGGATCCTTCTGCCTCAGCCTCCTGAGTGCTGGGATTATAGGTGTGCACCACCACACCTGGCCAGAATTATGGAGTTTTATAGGCTACTCCTTCCTTAAAGCTTGTTATCAGGTGTAAAGGTTCTTACCATCTTTATTTTCCTTTGGCTCAAACCACAAAACTATACTGTATTTACACTAAGAATAATATCAGAAGTTTTGTCCTTAAAAGATGCATATTGGGGCTGGGGATTTATCTCAAGTGGTAGAGCACTTGCCTAGCAAGCGCAAGGCCCTGAGTTCTATCTACAGCACCCCCCCAAAAGTGCATATTACTTAAATATCTGCGTCAGTTACTTTAATATTTACATCAGCAATGTCTAATAAACGTGTCTGTAAAGAAGGATATACTCTATATCCACGATGGCAAGCATAGTATATATAAGCCTCATTCATGGGGACTTAACATGGGACCCTAATAAATGAATAATATGATTCTTAAATTGTAAAGTGTAAGTAATTTAAACATATTTCAATTTTAAAGCAAAGAGTTGCACATTGATTGTCTTAGGAACAGAGATTATATATATATATATCACATATGTACATATTTTATTCAGACTATAGGATTTATTTTATATAAACATATATATAATACATGCTTTGAGAATATATACATTAGGAATATATGTATACGTGTGTGTGCTTTAGAAACAGGGATTAGATAACATAATATATATATATCTCACATGTACATATTTTGTTCAGATCATTAGATTTATTGTTTACAGTAGAAATTTGATGCTAATAATCCTTGATGTTGTAGTTTGAGGAAGTATTTTCAAAGTACTATATAGCCTTTATTTTATCTCTCTCCCCGAGAAATTGCTTTACTCTTAAACTGATATGCGTGTCCTTCATGAAGCCCGTATCCCTCACCAGATGACTTTATTACAAATATGACTTTATGAGAAGCCGTATTTTAACTACAAGAAAATAATCACTGAATGTAACATTGTCGGTCAAGTGCAGACTTGCAGACCATGAAGGGGAATTGGTAAATGAGGAGGGATACTGCAGGCGGAAATTTAACATCTCGGATGCATTCTGAGGAACACACTGTTAGGTTATTTCACCATTTTTTTGAACATTGCACATCTTACTTGCAGGGATTGAGATATAAGTCACTTATTATGGGGTGTGTGTGTGTGTGTGTGTGTGTGTGTGTGTGTGTAACCATGGCCTTCACACTAAGCTACCTCCTCAGCCCTTCAAAGTTTTCGTTTTTAGATTTTGAGTCAGGATATCGATATATCTCAAAATTACCCAGGTTAGGATTGAACTTGCCATCCTGCTTCAGCCTCCCAGAATGCTATAGGATTGCGGATGCACAGCACTTTGCCTTGCCTTGGCGACACAATAATACGGGAGCGATGTTGTATGCACGGGCTGTCACTGAGCAAAGAGTCGGCCATTGATTACCTCATCATGATTTAGCACATGACTGTATATATTTCACACTGGGGTAAATGAGAATATGTAGTTAAATAAGGTGAAGCAGAGCACAGAACCCAAAGCAGTTGGTGGCAAAATGGACACTGTGTTTTAGTCAAGAATATCGATTTGTCTAAATTGGTGTAGAGGGGTGGTAGACTGACTACAGTAGCAAACATGGATTTTCGTCATTCGTTGTATCCGCGCCCTTCAATTACAATTTATTTTCTTAAGAGACTGTGGAGCCTTCTCTCCATCCCTTCAACTGGGCACTTGTCACTTCTAATTCTACATCAAGTGAGGCCATCCTAGTGTAACAAGTCCCTGCCCAGTTGTCAGCTGACCTCCCAGAAGACAGCCAAGTAGTCAATGTGTCACAGTCCACGCC